>CM059343.1:7082620-7132620 GCA_030340685.1 Protosalanx chinensis
TCCATCCCTCTCTCCTCTCCTTCACCCCTCCATCCCTCTCTCCTCTCCTCTCCTTCACCCCTCCATCCAGCTGTCTCCCTCCATCCCTATTTCCATTACTTCCCTCCTCCATTCATCTGTCTTCATTCCTCCCTCCCTCTTGCTACTCTGTCCACTGCTTCTTTTCTCCATCACTACATTGCTCCATCCCTCCATCTCATCATGTCTCTTCAGCTTCCTCGCTGAATCAGATCACTTCTCTAATTGTAATGTTGTTCCACAGAGGAGATTTATGGGAACTGGAGTCTTCCTCTGAACACCTCCCATATATGGAACCCCAGGATCAGAGAGGTGGGTGGGGCAGACCCTGAACACAGGGGGGTTTTAGATCGTGAAACATACATCATGAGAACCAATAAGTGCCAAGGGCAGAACTATAAAAGCATAACACAATGATTGTGAACAATAAAGCAAGAAAACAAGGGACATTCCCCCAAGGCAGGTAGGGTGAAGCGCCTTTCCCAAGGACACAACGTCACATTGGCACAGCCGGAGTTCGAACCAGGTACCTTCTGATAACTAGCTCGACTCCCTAACCGCTCAGCCACCTAACTCCTACCACCATAAAATGTTTCATGTTGGGATGTTGTTGTTGTTGAAACCATGTAGCTAGGTCACTCATGTCTCTTAATAACATGAGATAATGTTCCACAAACACCCAAACCATCTGTCTGTCTCTCAAACCACCTGTCTGTCTCCCAAACCATCTGTCTGTCTCTCAAACCATCTGTCTGTCCCCCAAACCACCTGTCTGTCTCCCAAACCGTCTGTCTGTCCCAAACCATCTGTCTGTCTCTCAAACCACCTGTCTGTCTCCCAAACCACCTGTCTGTCTCTCAAACCATCTGTCTGTCTCCCAAACCATCTGTCTGTCTCTCAAACCATCTGTCTGTCCCCCAAACCACCTGTCTGTCTCCCAAACCATCTGTCTGTCCCCCCCCCCCATGTTGGGATGTTGTTGTTGTTGTTGTTGAAACCATGTAGCTAGGTCACTCATGTCTCTTAATAACATGAGATAATGTTCCACAAACACCCAAACCATCTGTCTCTCTCAAACCACCTGTCTGTCTCCCAAACCATCTGTCTCTCTCTCAAACCATCTGTCTGTCCCCCAAACCACCTGTCTGTCTCCCAAACCATCTGTCTGTCTGTCCCAAACCATCTGTCTGTCTCTCAAACCACCTGTCTGTCTCCCAAACCACCTGTCTGTCTCTCAAACCATCTGTCTGTCTCCCAAACCATCTGTCTGTCTCTCAAACCATCTGTCTGTCCCCCAAACCACCTGTCTGTCTCCCAAACCATCTGTCTGTCCCCCCCCCCCATGTTGGGATGTTGTTGTTGTTGTTGTTGTTGAAACCATGTAGCTAGGTCACTCATGTCTCTTAATAACATGAGATAATGTTCCACAAACACCCAAACCATCTGTCTCTCTCAAACCACCTGTCTGTCTCCCAAACCATCTGTCTCTCTCTCAAACCATCTGTCTGTCCCCCAAACCACCTGTCTGTCTCCCAAACCATCTGTCTGTCTGTCCCAAACCATCTGTCTGTATCTCAAACCACCTGTCTGTCTCCCAAACCACCTGTCTGTCTCTCAAACCATCTGTCTGTCTCCCAAACCATCTGTCTGTCTCTCAAACCATCTGTCTGTCCCCCAAACCACCTGTCTGTCTCCCAAACCATCTGTCTGTCCCCCCAAACCACCTGTCTAACCCCCAAACCACCTGTCTGTCCCCCAAACCACCTGTCTGTCTCCCAAACCACCTGTCTGTCCCCCAAACCACCTGTCTGTCTCTCAAACCACCTGTCTGTCCCCCAAACCACCTGTCTGTCCCCCAAACCACCTGTCTGTCCCCCAAACCATCTGTCTGTCCCCCAAACCATCTGTCTGTCCCCCAAACCATCTGTCTGTCTCCCAAACCGTCTGTCTCCCAAACCACCTGTCTGTCCCCCAAACCACCTGTCTGTCTCCCAAACCATCTGTCTGTTTCCCAAACCACCTGTCTGTCTCTCAAACCATCTGTCTGTCTCTCAAACCATCTGTCTGTCTCCCAAACCCTCTGTCTAACCCCCAAACCATCTGTCTGTCTCCCAAACCCTCTGTCTAACCCCCAAACCACCTGTCTGTCTCCCAAACCATCTGTCTGTCCGCCAAACCTGCTAGCTACCCCAAACCCTTTGTTTAACCCCCAAACCACCTGTCTAACCCCTACACCACCTGTCTGTCCCCCAAATCCCCAAGTGACCTGTGTCCCTGCTCTAGATCCAGAGTGACCTGTGTCCCTGCTCTAGATCCAGGGGGCCATCATTGTGTCCAGCCTGGTGGAGGTGCTGATGGGCTTTGCTGGACTCCCAGGTCTGCTGCTGGACTACATCGGACCGCTCACCGTCACCCCCACTGTGTCTCTCATCGGCCTGTCTGTTGTCACCACTGCTGGAGACCGAGCCAGCTCTCACTGGGGGTTGTCTGCACTGTAGGTGGACACACACACACGCACACGCACACACACACAGGCACACACAGGCTCACACAGACAAGTATACACAGGCACACACACCATTATATAAACGCACACACTTCAGGCATCCGCCCATATTCTTCCACTTTATGCGGGGCCGGGTTGCAGGGGCAGTCTGGGCAAAGATACCTTTTTCCGGTCCAGTACCGTGGCCTTGGATTTGGAGGTGCTGATTCTCCTCCCAGCTGCTTCACACTGCAAATCTCTCCAGAGCTGCTGGTCTGATGAAGCCATCAGGACAACATCATCCACAAACAGCAGAGATGAGATCCTGTGCTCCCCGATCTGGACACCCTCTGACCCCCTGCTGTGCCTAGAAAATCTGTCCATTAAAATAAACGAATTGAAGAATAAAATGAACAGAAGCGGAGACACTACAAATAAATAATGTAAATTGTAATCTTGTAATGTGGCACTTACAGAACTTCTGTATCTGTCATCTTCTTGCTTCAGTTCTTTGCTTCAGTTGTTGTCTTCTTCTCCACAGGTGCATCTTCCTCATTGTTCTGTTTTCCCAGTACCTGAGATCCTGGGCGGTCCCCCTGCCCACCTACACCAGGAAGAAGGGCTTTTCTACCACCAAGGTCCACATCTTCAAGATGTTTCCTGTAAGGATTCACACACACACATAAACAAACTCTCACACACAATAAGTTAACAGTGTTACTGGGTCACAGTAACTTGAATGTCAAGTTAAGCAATCGACTAATTCTAGGATTTTATATCTGTGTGTACGCGTGTGTGTTTATGTATGCTTGTGTGTGTGTGATAGATTATCATGGCGATCATGTTGGTGTGGCTGGTGTGCTACATCCTCACCCTCACAGATGTGTTGCCTAGCGACCCTAGTCGCTACGGATACAAAGCTCGCACAGATGCCCGCGGTGACATAATGACCTTGTCACCATGGTTCCGGGTCCCCTACCCCTGTAAGACCAAACACACTGACTACATCAACACATCATACACACACACACACACACCTATCACACACTACTGACACACACACTCATTAAACATGCAGTCTTCACACCAACACACCGTACTAACACCTCCCTTCACAACACTTTTATGATAGGCCAGTGGGGGTTGCCGACGGTAACTGTTGCCGGGGTGCTGGGAATGTTCAGTGCCACGCTGGCAGGCATCGTGGAGTCGATAGGAGATTACTATGCCTGTGCCCGTCTGTCTGGGGCGCCACCCCCCCCTGTGCACGCCATCAACAGGTACGAGCTGCTGGGACTTGGTGTGTCTTGTTGTGTCATGGCGTGTCTTGTTGTGTCATGGCGTGTCTTGTTGTGTCTTGTTGTGTCTTGTTGTGTCATGGTGTGTCTTGTTGTGTCTTGTTGTGTCTTGTTGTGTCTTGTCTCATGGTGTGTCTTGTTGTGTCTTGGTGTGTTTTGTTGTGTCATGGTGTGTCTTGTTGTGTCTTGTTGTGTCATGTTGTGTCTGGTTGTGGCTTGTTGTGTCTTGTTGTGTCTTGTTGTGTCTTGTTGTGTCATGGTGTGTCTTGTTGTGTCTTGGTGTGTTTTGTTGTGTCATGGTGTGTCTTGTTGTGTCATGGTGTGTCTTGTTGTGTCTTGGTGTGTTTTGTTGTGTCATGGTGTGTCTTGTTGTGTCATGGCGTGTCTTGTTGTGTCTTGTTGTGTCTTGTGGTGTCTTGTTGTGTCTTGTGGTGTCTTGTTGTGTCTTGGTGTGTCTTGTTGTGTCTTGGTGTGTCTTGTTGTGTCATGTTGTGTCTTGTTGTGTCTTGTTGTGTCATGGTGTGTTTTGTTGTGTCTTGTTGTGACTTGTTGTGTCTTGTTGTGTCTTGTTGTGTCATGGTGTGTTTTGTTGTGTCTTGTGTCTTGTTGTGTCATGGTGTGTCTTGTTGTGTCTTGGTGTGTTTTGTTGTGTCTTGTTGTGTCTTGTTGTGTCTTGTTGTGTCTTGTTGTGTCTTGTTGTGTCTTGTTGTGTCTTGTTGTGTCTTGTTGTGTCTTGTTGTGTCTTGTTGTGTCTTGTTGTGTCTTGTTGTGTCTTGTTGTGTCTTGTTGTGACTTGTTGTGTCTTGTTGTGTCTTGTTGTGTCATGGTGTGTTTTGTTGTGTCTTGTGTCTTGTTGTGTCATGGTGTGTCTTGTTGTGTCTTGGTGTGTTTTGTTGTGTTTTGTTGTGTCTTGGTGTGTTTTGTTGTGTCTTGTTGTGTCTTGGTGTGTTTTGTTGTGTTTTGTTGTGTCTTGTGTCTTGGTGTGTTTTGTTGTCTCATGGTGTGTCTTGTTGTGTCTTGGTGTGTTTTGTTGTGTCTTGGTGTGTTTTGTTGTGTCTTGTTGTGTCTTGGTGTGTTTTGTTGTGTCTTGGTGTGTTTTGTTGTGTCTTGTTGTGTCTTGGTGTGTTTTGTTGTGTTTTGTTGTGTCTTATTGTGTCTTGTTGTGACTTGTTGTGTCTTGGTGTGTTTTGTTGTGTCTTGTTGTGTCTTGGTGTGTTTTGTTGTGTTTTGTTGTCTCTTGGTGTGTTTTGTTGTGTCTTGGTGTGTTTTGTTGGGTCATGGTGTGTCTTGTTGTCTCATGGTGTGTCTTGTTGTGTCTTTGTCTGTTTTGTTTTGTCGTGGTGTGTCTTGTTGTGTCATGGTGTGTCTTGTTGTCTCATGGTGTATCTTGTTGTCTCATGGTGTGTCTTGTGTCATGTTGTGTCTTGTGTCTTGTTGTGTCATGGTGTGTCTTGTTGTCTCATGGTGTATCTTGTTGTCTCATGGTGTGTCTTGTGTCATGTTGTGTCTTGTGTCTTGTTGTGTCATGGTGTATCTTGTTGTCTCATGGTGTGTCTTGTTGTGTCATGGTGTGTCTTGTTGTGTCTTGTTGTGTCATGGTGTGTCTTGTTGTGTCTTGTTGTCTTGTTGTGTCTTGTTGTGTCTTGTTGTGTCTTGTTGTGTCATGGTGTGTCTTGTTGTGTCTTGTTGTGTCTTGTTGTGTCTTGTTGTGTCATGTTGTGTCATGTTGTGTCTTGTTGTGTCTTGTTGTGTCTTGTTGTGTCTTGTTGTGTCTTGTTGTGTCTTGTTGTGTCATGTTGTGTCATGTTGTGTCTTGTTGTGTCATGTTGTGTCTTGTTGTGTCATGGTGTGTGTCCTCTCCTGTTGCTGCAGGGGTATCTTCACAGAGGGGATCTGCTGCATCATCGCTGGACTGCTGGGAACTGGGAATGGATCCACGTCCTCCAGCCCCAACATAGGAGTGCTGGGGATCACCAAGGTAACCAAGCCCCACTCCTCTAGAGCCCAACACTGGAGGAGTTCTGTCACAGTCTGATACAGAGGAACACAGTCTGATACAGAGGAACACAGTCTGATACAGCCTGATACAGAGGAACACAGCCTGATACAGAGGAACACAGCCTGATACAGAGGAACACAGTCTGATACAGAGGAACACAGTCTGATACAGAGGAACACAGTCTCATACAGCCTGATACAGAGGAACACAGTCTGATACAGAGGAACACAGTCTCATACAGCCTGATACAGAGGAACACAGTCTGATACAGCCTGATACAGAGGAACACAGTCTGATACAGCCTGATACAGAGGAACACAGCCTGATACAGAGGAACACAGCCTGATACAGCCTGATACAGAGGAACACAGCCTGATGCAGAGGAACACAGCCTGATACAGAGGAACACAGTCTGATACAGAGGAACACAGCCTGATACAGCCTGATACAGAGGAACACAGTCTCATACAGCCTGATACAGAGGAACACAGTCTGATACAGCCTGATACAGAGGAACACAGCCTGATACAGAGGAACACAGCCTGATACAGCCTGATACAGAGGAACACAGCCTGATACAGAGGAACACAGCCTGATACAGAGGAACACAGTCTGATACAGAGGATACAGCCTGATACAGAGGAACACAGTCTGATACAGAGGAACACAGTCTGATACAGAGGAACACAGTCTGATACAGAGGAACACAGCCTGATGCAGAGGAACACAGCCTGATGCAGAGGAACACAGTCTGATACAGAGGAACACAGTCTGATACAGAGGAACACAGTCTGATACAGAGGAACACAGTCTGATACAGAGGAACACAGCCTGATACAGAGGAACACAGCCTGATACAGAGGAACACAGTCTGATACAGAGATAACAGCCTGATACAGAGATAACAGCCTGATACAGAGGAACACAGTCTGATACAGAGGAACACAGTCTGATACAGAGGAACACAGTCTGATACAGAGGAACACAGTCTGATACAGAGGAACACAGTCTGATACAGAGGAACACAGCCTGATACAGAGGAACACAGCCTGATACAGAGGAACACAGTCTGATACAGAGATAACAGCCTGATACAGAGGAACACAGTCTGATACAGAGGAACACAGCCTGATGCAGAGGAACACAGCCTGATACAGAGGAACACAGTCTGATACAGAGATAACAGCCTGATACAGAGGAACACAGTCTGATACAGAGGAACACAGTCTGATACAGAGGAACACAGTCTGATACAGAGGAACACAGCCTGATACAGCCTGATACAGAGGAACACAGTCTCATACAGCCTGATACAGAGGAACACAGTCTGATACAGCCTGATACAGAGGAACACAGCCTGATACAGAGGAACACAGCCTGATGCAGAGGAACACAGCCTGATACAGAGGAACACAGTCTGATACAGAGGATACAGCCTGATACAGAGGAACACAGTCTGATACAGAGGAACACAGTCTGATACAGAGGAACACAGTCTGATACAGAGGAACACAGCCTGATACAGAGGAACACAGCCTGATACAGCCTGATGCAGAGGAACACAGCCTGATACAGAGGAACACAGCCTGATACAGAGAAACACAGTCTGATACAGAGGATACAGCCTGATACAGAGGAACACAGTCTGATACAGAGGAACACAGTCTGATGCAGAGGAACACAGCCTGATGCAGAGGAACACAGTCTGATACAGAGGAACACAGTCTGATACAGAGGATACAGCCTGATACAGAGGAACACAGCCTGATGCAGAGGAACACAGCCTGATGCAGAGGAACACAGCCTGATACAGAGGAACACAGCCTGATACAGAGGAACACAGCCTGATACAGAGGAGCACAGTCTGATACAGAGGAACACAGTCTGATACAGAGGATACAGCCTGATACAGAGGAACACAGCCTGATGCAGAGGAACACAGTCTGATACAGAGGAACACAGCCTGATACAGAGGAACACAGTCTCATACAGCCTGATACAGAGGAACACAGTCTGATACAGAGGAACACAGCCTGATACAGAGGAACACAGCCTGATACAGAGGAACACAGCCTGATACAGAGGAACACAGTCTGATACAGAGATAACAGCCTGATACAGAGGAACACAGTCTGATACAGAGGAACACAGTCTGATACAGAGGAACACAGTCTGATACAGAGGAACACAGTCTGATACAGAGGAACACAGTCTGATACAGAGGAACACAGTCTGATACAGAGGAACACAGCCTGATACAGAGGAACACAGTCTGATACAGAGATAACAGCCTGATACAGAGGAACACAGTCTGATACAGAGGAACACAGCCTGATGCAGAGGAACACAGCCTGATACAGAGGAACACAGTCTGATACAGAGATAACAGCCTGATACAGAGGAACACAGTCTGATACAGAGGAACACAGTCTGATACAGAGGAACACAGTCTGATACAGAGGAACACAGCCTGATACAGCCTGATACAGAGGAACACAGTCTCATACAGCCTGATACAGAGGAACACAGTCTGATACAGCCTGATACAGAGGAACACAGCCTGATACAGAGGAACACAGCCTGATACAGAGGAACACAGCCTGATGCAGAGGAACACAGCCTGATACAGAGGAACACAGTCTGATACAGAGGATACAGCCTGATACAGAGGAACACAGTCTGATACAGAGGAACACAGTCTGATACAGAGGAACACAGTCTGATACAGAGGAACACAGCCTGATACAGCCTGATGCAGAGGAACACAGCCTGATACAGAGGAACACAGCCTGATACAGAGAAACACAGTCTGATACAGAGGATACAGCCTGATACAGAGGAACACAGTCTGATACAGAGGAACACAGTCTGATGCAGAGGAACACAGCCTGATGCAGAGGAACACAGTCTGATACAGAGGAACACAGTCTGATACAGAGGATACAGCCTGATACAGAGGAACACAGCCTGATGCAGAGGAACACAGCCTGATGCAGAGGAACACAGCCTGATACAGAGGAACACAGCCTGATACAGAGGAACACAGCCTGATACAGAGGAGCACAGTCTGATACAGAGGAACACAGTCTGATACAGAGGATACAGCCTGATACAGAGGAACACAGCCTGATGCAGAGGAACACAGTCTGATACAGAGGAACACAGCCTGATACAGAGGAACACAGTCTCATACAGCCTGATACAGAGGAACACAGTCTGATACAGAGGAACACAGCCTGATACAGCCTGATACAGAGGAACACAGTCTCATACAGCCTGATACAGAGGAACACAGCCTGATACAGCCTGATACAGAGGAACACAGTCTCCTACAGCCTGATACAGAGGAACACAGTCTGATACAGAGGAACACAGCCTGATACAGCCTGATACAGAGGAACACAGTCTGATACAGCCTGATACAGAGGAACACAGTCTCATACAGCCTGATACAGAGGAACACAGTCTGATACAGAGGAACACAGCCTGATACAGCCTGATACAGAGGAACACAGTCTGATACAGAGGATACAGCCTGATACAGAGGAACACAGTCTGATACAGCCTGATACAGAGGAACACAGTCTCCTACAGCCTGATACAGAGGAACACAGTCTGATACAGAGGATACAGCCTGATACAGAGGAACACAGTCTGATACAGAGGATACAGCCTGATACAGAGGAACACAGCCTGATACAGCCTGATACAGAGGAACACAGTCTGATACAGCCTGATACAGAGGAACACAGCCTGATACAGAGGAACACAGCCTGATACAGAGGAACACAGTCTGATACAGAGGAACACAGTCTGATACAGCCTGATACAGAGGAACACAGCCTGATACAGAGGAACACAGCCTGATACAGAGGAACACAGTCTGATACAGAGGAACACAGCCTGATACAGAGGAACACAGCCTGATGCAGAGGAACACAGTCTGATACAGAGGAACACAGTCTGATACAGAGGAACACAGCCTGATGCAGAGGAACACAGCCTGATACAGAGGAACACAGCCTGATACAGAGGAACACAGCCTGATACAGAGGAACACAGTCTGATACAGAGGAACACAGTCTGATACAGAGGAACACAGCCTGATACAGAGGAACACAGTCTGATACAGAGGAACACAGTCTGATACAGAGGAACACAGCCTGATGCAGAGGAACACAGCCTGATACAGAGGAACACAGCCTGATGCAGAGGAACACAGCCTGATGCAGAGGAACACAGCCTGATACAGAGGAGCACAGTCTGATACAGAGGAACACAGCCTGATACAGAGGAACACAGTCTGATACAGAGGAGCACTTACCAATACTCTCACAGGTCCTTTGGCATTGGTAGATAAAGGGACAGTTCTATCTATGTCTATCTTTGCTAATAATGAACCTGGACTTGTGCGAAGAGTGTTTATGGTGTGTTGAGGACTGCTTGTGTGAGTTTGGGTCACTTCTCTATTTGTAATAGGGAGCTGTGTGTGTGTGTGGGGGTGTGTGTGTGTGTGTGTGTGTGTGTACGTGTATGAAGAAAGGTTAGATATTTTGTTGTTGCATACGGCAGTCTCCATTTTCCAAGTCACAAGCCCCTGTTACCCCCTCCTACTGACCCCTGAAGAACCAGGACTGAGGAGCCATCTAGAGATGACTGAGCTCAAGGTTTTAACCTCTCTCTCTCTCTCTCTCTCTCTCTCTCTCTCTCTCTCTCTCCCTCTCTCTATCTCGGTCTCTCTCTCTCTCTCTCTCTCTCTCTCTCTCTCTCTCTCTCTCTCTCTCTCCTCTCTCCCTCTCTCTCTCTCCCTCCCTCTCTCTCTCTCTCCCTCTCTCTCTCTCTCTCCCTCCCTCCCTCTCTCTCTCTCTCCCTCCCTCCCTGTCTGTCTCTCTCTCTCTCTCTCCCTCTCACTGTATCTCTCTCTCTCTCTCTCTCTCTCTACGCTCTCTCTCTCTCTGTCTCTCTCTCTTCCTCTCACTGTATGTCTCTCTGTCTCTGTGTCTCTGTCTCTGTCTCTGTCTCTCTCTCTCTCTCTCTCTCGCTCTCTCTGTCTCTCTCTGTTTCTCTCTCTCCCTCTCTCTCTGTCTCTCTGTCTCTCTCTCTCCTCTCTTCCTCTCTCCCTCTCCCCCATTCCTCCCTCTCTCTGTCTGTCTCTCCCTCTCTCTCTCTATTTCTCTCTCTTTGTCTCTCTGTCTGTCTCTCGCTCTTTCTGTCTCTCTGTCTCTCTCTCTCCTCTCTTCCTCTCTCCCTCTCCCCCTTTCCTCCCTCTCTCTCCTCTCTCTCCCTCCCCTCTCTCTCTCCTCTCTTTCCACCCCAGGTGGGCAGCAGGAGGGTGGTCCAATATGGGGCAGTCATCATGCTCCTCCTGGGCACCGTGGGCAAGTTCACAGCTCTCTTTGCCTCCCTGCCTGACCCTCTCCTGGGGGGCATGTTCTGCACCCTGTTTGGTGAGTGGTGGACCGTGAAACCAGCTAGCACCTGGGGGTATAACATGTCACCTGGGGGTATAACATGTCACCTGAGGGTAGAACATATCACCTGAGGGTAGAACATGTCAACTGGGAGTAGAACATATCACCTGGGAGTAGAACATATCACCTGGGAGTAGAACATGTCACCTGAGGGTAGAACATGCCACCTGGGGGTAGAACATGTCACCTGGGGGTAGAACATGTCACCTGGGGGTAGAACATATCACCTGGGGGTAGAACATGTCACCTGGGGGTAGAACATGTCACCTGGGGGTAGAACATGTCACCTGGGGGTAGAACATGTCACCTGGGGGTAGAACATGTCACCTGGGGGTAGAACATATCACCTGGGGGTAGAATATATCACCTGGGGGTAGAACATGTCACCTGGGGGTAGAACATATCAACTGGGAGTAGAACATAACACCTGGGAGTAGAACATATCAACTGGGGTGTTGAATTTAACAACCTGCAGACTGGGAGAGAAATGACCAGACCTCTGGCATAAAAATGAAGACAGTACAAGGCTTAGGTGCAGCTAGGTCTAGTTCCCACCAGAGGGCAGTGTGATCACACACATCTCCCTTCTCTGGCTCAAAATGAACTGTTAGAATTCAAACTGTGTGTCTCCTGACTGTGTCTCCCCTGACTGTGTCTCCTGACTGTGTCTCCTCTGACTGTGTCTCCTGACTGTGTGTCTTCTGACTGTGTGTCTTCTGACTGTGTGTCTCCTGACTGTGTCTCCTGACTGTGTCTCCTGACTGTGTCTCCTGACTGTGTCTTCTGACTGTGTGTCTCCTGACTGTGTGTCTCCTGACTGTGTCTCCTGACTGTGTGTCTCCTGACTGTCTCCCCTGACTGTGTGTCTCCTGACTGTGTCTCCTGACTGTCTCCCCTGACTGTGTGTCTCCTGACTGTCTCCCCTGACTGTGTGTCTCCTGACTGTGTCTCCTGACTGTGTGTCTCCTGACTGTGTCTCCTGACTGTGTGTCTCCTGACTGTGTGTCTCCTGACTGTGTCTCCTGACTGTGTGTCTCCTGACTGTGTGTCTCCTGACTGTGTGTCTCCTGACTGTGTCTCCTGACTGTGTCTCCTGACTGTGTCTCCTGACTGTGTCTCCTGACTGTGTGTCTTCTGACTGTGTCTCCTGTGTTTCCAGGTATGATCACAGCAGTAGGACTGTCCAACCTCCAGAGTGTAGATCTGAATTCCTCCAGGAACCTCTTTGTTCTTGGGTTCTCCTTGTTCTTTGGCCTGATGCTTCCCAGCTACCTGGACACCCATCCTGGCAGCATCCAGACAGGTGAGTCACACACACCTGGAAGGTGCTCGTACCTGAACAAGTTAGCTTCAACTTGATAAAAGCATGTGACTATATTGAGAATACAACACGAAACAATCAAGATATGAGCAGGTGATCGGTGTGTGACTCCATCATGGTTCCTTGTTGACAGGATTGGCAGAGCTGGATCAGATCCTAACGGTGCTTCTGACCACCGAGATGTTTGTAGGAGGGTTCCTGGCCTTCGCTCTCGACAACACCATTCCTGGTATGACGGCTATGTGACCCACCTGGCTCGTCCAGTTAACACATGACCCACACACACACACACACACACACCTGTTAAGCCAAGATGATCAGAGTGGACTTATCACTTCCAATCTGTTTGTTGGTGTTAGTTAGTCTATTATGTCACAAACGAACACATCGATCACTCACTGTACAACAGCTGTTGCCCTTGACTACCACTGTTTGTTTACAAAGTGGTCTGTGTTATGTGTGTGTGTGTGTGTGTGTTTGTGTGGGGGGGGGGTTGTGCGTGCATAATATGTGGTGGCTCTCTATAAAGAATATTGTTCTATAACCATAAAGTATATTGTTACATATTTTTATACTTTTGTGTGTCGGTGTCTGTTTGATTGTAGGTCTGTGTGTGTGATCCAGTTTGGTTGTAGGTCTGTGTGTGATCCAGTTTGGTTGTAGGTCTGTGTGTGATCCAGTTTGGTTGTAGGTCTGTGTGTGTGATCCAGTTTGGTTGTAGGTCTGTGTGTGATCCAGTTTGGTTGTAGGTCTGTGTGTGTGATCCAGTTTGGTTGTAGGTCCTGTGTGTGTGATCCAGTTTGGTTGTAGGTCTGTGTGTGTGTGTGATCCAGTTTGGTTGTAGGTCTGTGTGTGTGTGTGATCCAGTTTGGTTGTAGGTCTGTGTGTGTGTGTGATCCAGTTTGGTTGTAGGTCCTGTGTGTGTGTGATCCAGTTTGGTTGTAGGTCCTGTGTGTGTGTGATCCAGTTTGGTTGTAGGTCCTGTGTGTGTGTGATCCAGTTTGGTTGTAGGTCTTGTGTGTGTGTGTGTGTGTGTGTGTGATCCAGTTTGGTTGTAGGTCTGTGTGTGTGTGATCCAGTTTGGTTGTAGGTCTGTGTGTGTGTGATCCAGTTTGGTTGTAGGTCTGTGTGTGTGTGTGATCCAGTTTGGTTGTAGGTCTGTGTGTGTGTGTGATCCAGTTTGGTTGTAGGTCCTGTGTGTGTGATCCAGTTTGGTTGTAGGTCTGTGTGTGTGATCCAGTTTGGTTGTAGGTCTGCGTGTGTGTGTGATCCAGTTTGGTTGTAGGTCCTGTGTGTGTGTGATCCAGTTTGGTTGTAGGTCCTGTGTGTGTGTGTGATCCAGTTTGGTTGTAGGTCTGTGTGTGTGTGTGATCCAGTTTGGTTGTAGGTCCTGTGTGTGTGTGATCCAGTTTGGTTGTAGGTCCTGTGTGTGTGATCCAGTTTGGTTGTAGGTCTGTGTGTGATCCAGTTTGGTTGTAGGTCTGTGTGTGATCCAGTTTGGTTGTAGGTCTGTGTGTGTGATCCAGTTTGGTTGTAGGTCTGTGTGTGATCCAGTTTGGTTGTAGGTCTGTGTGTGATCCAGTTTGGTTGTAGGTCTGTGTGTGATCCAGTTTGGTTGTAGGTCTGTGTGTGTGATCCAGTTTGGTTGTAGGTCTGTGTGTGATCCAGTTTGGTTGTAGGTCTGTGTGTGTGATCCAGTTTGGTTGTAGGTCCTGTGTGTGTGATCCAGTTTGGTTGTAGGTCTGTGTGTGTGTGTGATCCAGTTTGGTTGTAGGTCTGTGTGTGTGTGTGATCCAGTTTGGTTGTAGGTCTGTGTGTGTGTGTGATCCAGTTTGGTTGTAGGTCTGTGTGTGTGTGTGATCCAGTTTGGTTGTAGGTCCTGTGTGTGTGTGATCCAGTTTGGTTGTAGGTCCTGTGTGTGTGTGATCCAGTTTGGTTGTAGGTCCTGTGTGTGTGTGATCCAGTTTGGTTGTAGGTCTTGTGTGTGTGTGTGTGTGTGTGTGTGTGATCCAGTTTGGTTGTAGGTCTGTGTGTGATCCAGTTTGGTTGTAGGTCTGTGTGTGTGTGATCCAGTTTGGTTGTAGGTCTGTGTGTGTGTGTGATCCAGTTTGGTTGTAGGTCTGTGTGTGTGTGATCCAGTTTGGTTGTAGGTCCTGTGTGTGTGTGATCCAGTTTGGTTGTAGGTCCTGTGTGTGTGTGTGATCCAGTTTGGTTGTAGGTCTGTGTGTGTGTGTGATCCAGTTTGGTTGTAGGTCCTGTGTGTGTGTGATCCAGTTTGGTTGTAGGTCCTGTGTGTGTGTGATCCAGTTTGGTTGTAGGTCCTGTGTGTGTGTGATCCAGTTTGGTTGTAGGTCTTGTGTGTGTGTGTGTGTGTGTGTGTGTGATCCAGTTTGGTTGTAGGTCTGTGTGTGATCCAGTTTGGTTGTAGGTCTGTGTGTGTGTGATCCAGTTTGGTTGTAGGTCTGTGTGTGTGTGTGATCCAGTTTGGTTGTAGGTCTGTGTGTGTGTGTGATCCAGTTTGGTTGTAGGTCCTGTGTGTGTGATCCAGTTTGGTTGTAGGTCTGTGTGTGTGATCCAGTTTGGTTGTAGGTCTGCGTGTGTGTGTGATCCAGTTTGGTTGTAGGTCCTGTGTGTGTGTGATCCAGTTTGGTTGTAGGTCCTGTGTGTGTGTGTGTGATCCAGTTTGGTTGTAGGTCCTGTGTGTGTGTGTGATCCAGTTTGGTTGTAGGTCCTGTGTGTGTGTGATCCAGTTTGGTTGTAGGTCTTGTGTGTGTGTGTGTGTGTGATCCAGTTTGGTTGTAGGTCTGTGTGTGTGTGATCCAGTTTGGTTGTAGGTCCTGTGTGTGTGTGATCCAGTTTGGCTGTAGGTCTGTGTGTGTGACCCAGTGTGTGTGTTTGTTGTCCAGGCACCAGGAAGGAGCGAGGCATGTTGGACTGGAAAGCAGCTGTAGCGTCAGAGGGCTCCTCTTCCAGCACCTATGACTTTCCTGTGGGGATGGGCTGTGTCCGCACCACCAGCTGCCTACGCTACCTGCCTGTCTGCCCTAGCTTCCAGGGCTGGGGGGGCCGAGGTGACCGCAGGTCCAGCTTCCAAGAGGAAGCTATGGAGGGGGCTGCTGGGGTGGCAGAGGGGGAAACAGAGAACACACACACCTCACTTAGCCTGGAATGCACTAAGGTGTAGCTAGCATGTTAGCATGCTAACATAGCTTGACCTGCACCCAGGTAATTTTTAGTTAGTTCTTTAGCATGCTAGGCTAGCCTGACCTGCACCAGGTGGGAGCTAGTGTGTTAGCATTATAGCTCAGCTTCATTTGCACCAACATTGTTAGCATGTTGGCTTTCTACACTCCTGTGGCTCGACTGTGACCCAGAGTAGAAACGTCATTATATTACTTCAGTACTCTGCTGTATTTTCACAGCCTTTTACTGTAAGGAGATGCTATTTATTGTTTATGAATGTATAATTTAATACAAATACAAATAAGGATGACATGAACAGGATGATTACAAGGCAGTTTAATGTTGTTGTGAAGTTACTAGTGTCTCACAATTTTTTTTATTCTTTTTTACTGATTTTTATCTGTATTAATATATGAATTTTTAAAAGCAACCACAAAAAATCTTACTGTATATCTTTATTGTGTACGAAAACAATTAATCAATTAAATGATTTAATTATTGATGATCTGTACTCAAATGTGAGGATATTGATGATACAAAACAAATGTAATAAAAACATTTTTCTTCCGTGTAAATGGTTGTTTACATTCTGAAAAAACTACTATTAAAATGACAAGACAAGAAAGGGTTAGCAAGCAAACATAAACATGGTGTCTTTGTAAAAACAGAGTTGTGGTAAAAACACGTCAGATTCTTACAAAACATTTCACTGTTAAATATGAAATACTTAAATGAGTAACTGACTGAGGAAGAAGAGGCTGTGCAGTAAATGAGCCAGACAGGGAGAAGAGGAGCAGAGTGTCTCTGGAGGTCCTCTGTGTTTCCCCTCCTCTCAGAAACAACATGCTGCTTTAGCCAGCCAGACCCTCAAGCTGCTGAACATGGAGGTAATGCTGAGGACAAGATGAAGCTTGGTGCTCTATGACCTTCAAGAACTACTGCTGGAGACCACTGAAGACAAGAGGCTGGGGAAGATAGTGTGTGAGGAAGGCTGGCCACTGTCTTGTCTTGAAGAGATGGATTCTGCTTCAGGATGAATTGTGGGGTAAGTCCTGGGTATGGGTCTGGATGGAGAGGGGCAGACACTGCGGGGTAAACAGTGCAGGGAAGGGAAAGGAGGGGTAGGAAGGATAAGGCATGGGGATTGCTGCAGGGGCAGTAGCAGCCATGCTGTGCTGGGGCAGATAGACCTCTATGTACTGACCTGTTTCTGGATCAAACAACATCTTACGCTGCGGTTGAGGAGGAGGGTCCACTAGGAAGTATCGGCCCCTCTCTGGGTCAAATAGCATGTGGCGGGGAGCGTTGCCATAAAGATGGCCGCTCGGCATCTCAGGAAAGTTCCCCTGCCCCCGGAGCTCTGTGTTTGTGGCTGGGAAACCCTGTACACTGGACAGAAAGTGCTGCTGCTGGGTCTCAAGGGCGGCCATTTTGACTTGGCTATTTCCACTTCCTGAAGGCTGAGCTGGGGAGAATGCAACTTCTTTGTAACTATCTGGAGATGGATGTGGTTGGAGAAGGACAGGGGCCTGGATATAGCTGACCTTCCCCAGGTGAGTGTGCAGGGCTGGGTAGCCCAGGGGTGTGGGGGTCTGGAGAGGCTGGTAGCCCAGGGGTGTGGGGGTCTGGAGAGGCTGGTAGCTCAGGGGGCTGGGGGTGTAGAAGTAGGAAGAGAGGATCTGCTGGGGGACGCAGCCAGGGGTGGACGATGGAAGGTATCCCAGGAGGCTGGCCTGAGGCTGGGATCTGGGGGGCTGTTCAAGTCCCTGGCTGCTGGTATCTCTGGTACCAGCGCTCCCCAGCCTAGACTCTGGCTGGTGCTGGTATGTTACTGAGGAGGACATGTAGGATGGAGGTGACACCTGTTTGTAGGTGTCAGGCGCACCTCTGCTCAGCTGGCAGCGCTGGGGGGCTGGGGTACCCTCACTCCTGGGGGGGTGGGGAGGTGTCAGGGGTGTTGACCCAGCATTTCCCTGACTGTTGACTGGCTGGCTGCCTCTCCTCCCAGAAGGCAGTGGGAGAACCAGGAAGGTGGAATTTGTAATTCCAGTGTTTGGAACCCTGTCATGTGATTGGTTGAGAGGGGTTCCGTTGATGTAGCCTCTGTAATGAGAAACATGTTCTGGGACCTGCGTCTTTGTTACCGGGGGCGACACTTTCCTCACACCCAGGAGGTCATGCGAGGGTTGTTGATTGGCTGACGGGGGGCTGTCCTCTCGCCCACTTCTGGTTTCCATAGGGGTATTTCTGAAGGAAAGGTTGTAGGTGGTCTTCACTAGGCTTCTCATATCCCTGACCACGTGAACTGGAGCCATACCTTTAAATACCCCAGAAGCCCCTTGGACACTGGCCCACTGGCCTATAAACCTGAGATCCCCTGTCCCTGCTCCTGCCCCTGGCCCAGAACCTAGCCCTGTTACAGACCCTACCCCTGACCCAGGCCCTCCCTCTACCCCTGACCCAGCACCAGGCCCTCCCTCTACCCCAGACCTAGCACCAGGCCCTCCCTCTACCCCTGACCCAGCACCAGGCCCTCCCTCTACCCCAGATCCAGCACCAGGCCCTCCCTCTACCACAGACCTAGCACCAGGCCCTCCCTCTACCACAGACCCAGCACCAGGCCCTCCCTCTACCACAGACCTAGCACCAGGCCCTCCCTCTACCCCAGATCCAGCACCAGGCCCTCCCTCTACCCCAGACTTAGCACCAGTCCCACTATCTACCTCCCTTCCCTCTATATTCTGGCTCCTCCCTATATCTGCCCCCTGCCGCTCTGCAGGAGGGGCAAGGTGGGCTTGCGGTGGCTGTTTACTGTTCCCTTGACGCCCTCTCTGGCATTCCCCCTCCTTCTCTCCTCCTCTGTGTCTCTCTCCATCATCCTGTCTGCCCTCTGGAGCCCCGCGGACCCCCTGGCCTACACACATGCTGGCAGATTTAGCTGAGTCACTGGATAGTCTTGCCCCCGAGTTCCAGTTAACACACTGCTTTCCTGCCGCCTGGTATCTCAGTCTCTCTGCTCCGTCTTTCTCGCTCTCTCCCTCTACTTCTGTCTCCCCATCTCCCTCCCCCTCTCCCTCCCCCTTTCCTTCTATCTCCCCAGCAGTGCCGGCTATTTCAGACCACCTCCTCCCGGTGTTCTGATACCGACACGCTGGAAGGCTGCTGACAGAGACGGACACACAGTTCTGTTTGAATGGAGGCTTCTGCTGGGTTCTAGTGCTTACACTAGGATGCTGCTGAGGCACTCCAGGGCCCAGGGCATGCTGGGTAATGCAGTTCTTATCAGCTGTGTGGAACTTTAAGGCCAGGGAGCCGTGGTAGAGAGAGTTTCTGCTGTTGTTGTTGTGAACTTCAGCAGGTGAAAAAAGGTTCTCCTGGCGTTCTGCTGAGCTGTTGTGCATGGTCTGCTCGATCTGCATCTTTTTCGAGAGGACACTCTTGATGATGCATGATGCCATTTTGGTTTTACTGGGGGAGACTGTCTCGTCCAATGAGAGGGACTTCTGCAGGCGCTGGCGCCGCTCAGCTAGGGAGGTTCCAGGCAGGGAGAGGTCCTGTGATGTGGGCAGGTCATGTGACCTCTGGTGGAAGGTGGCAGGAGTGGAGTGCTGGCGCAGGAACAGTCGGGGGGGCACTGAGGCTTCATCCAACACCTCCTTATCTCCTCCTCCCCCTTCCTCCTCCTCTTCCTGGTCCTTCCTCTTCAGTTGAATCTGTCGCTTGGGGACAGTCTTGCCCCCCCTGTCTTGCCCCCCCTCTCCACGCTGCTCCAGCGCTACGTCCACGCACTCAAAGCTGCCCGGGTCCGAGCAGGCGGGGGTGGGCGTGGCATCACCGGACAGGCTGCCGTACAGCAAGTGCACGGACAGATCCTCCTCCGACCAGGGTGAGGCGCTGCCTTCACGGGAGGGCACTGGGGAGGGCTGGGCTGAGGGTCTGGAGGACGGACAGCGGTCCCGGTCACACACCTCCAGGTAGTCGGCCTCAGGGCAGCGGTGCTTGCTGAGGAAGTGGCGCCCCTGGCCCAGCTCCCTGTCTGGCTGGGACAGCCTGGTGGTCATACTGGGGGATGGCCCGGACAGGGGAGCGGCTCGGGGTGGGAGGTAAGGCTGCTGGGGGACCAAAAAGGATCCGGGTCCTTGACCTGGTGCCACTCTGGGTCTGGGGTGTCCGGGTTTCGATCTGGGTGGGTAAAAAGTTGTCCGGTAGTCCGGTGTGTGGGTGATGGAAGCAGGAGGGCTGTGTGTCCGATGCTGCTGGTGTTCCTGGTGTTGTCGATATGTCTGGTGTTGCTGTCCAGTTGAGAGGGGACACTGTGAATAGCAGGGCAGTGTTGTGAGCGGCGGAGTCTGCGTCGGCAAGCGTAAGATTCCTGACTGTGGCGGTTTGACGATTGAGAGTGTGGAGCTGCAGCTTGCAAGAGCTTTTCTATTCCTGGATCTGAGTGACAAGCCAGTCTGGAGCTGCAGGTCCTCCCTCTCTCCTTCCCTCTCCTTTGCCCCCTCCCTTCCCTTCTCCTCCCCCCTTTCCCGCTTCAACCGTTGAAAAATTCCATCTCTATCAGCTTGTCTCTCACCCAGTCTCTCCTGTTTCTCCTCCTGCCTCTCTTCCTGCCTCTCCTCCTGCCTCTCTTCCTCCCTCTCCTGTTTCTCCTCCTGCCTCTCTTCCTGTCCCTCCTCCTGCCTCTCTTCCTCCCTTTCCTGTTTCTCCTCCTGCCTCTCCTCCTGCCTCTCTTCCTGTCCCTCTTCCTGCCTCTCCTCCTGCCTCTCTTCCTGCCTCTCTTCCTGCCTCTCCTTCTGACTCTCTTCCTCCCTCTCCTGTTTCTCCTTCTGCCTCTCCTCCTGTCTCTTCTTTTGCCTCTCTTCCTGCCTCTCCACATGTCCCTCCTCATGTCTCTCCTCCTGCCTCTCCTCCTGTCCCTCTTCCTGCCTCTCCTCCTGCCTCTCCTCCTGTCCCGCTTTCTGCCTCTCCTCCTGGCTCTCTTCCTGCCTCTCCTCCTGCCTCTCCTCCTGCCTCTCCTGCCTCTCCTGACTCTCTGGTCTCTTATTTCTCTCCCATCTCTCCTCCTGTGTTGGCACCTGACTGGTTTCCAGGTCAACCCTGGTTCCTCTGCCTCTCTCTAGTCCTCCCTGCAGACCTTTTCTGGTCAGGAACTTTGCCCTGGAGGTGAACCAGAGAGAGAGGTGTGAGCGGCTGCTGAACAGGCTGCTGAGAGGTCCTCTGACTGACACAGGGACACTGGCTTTGCAGGGGAGACCCAGAGCAGGTGACCTGGAAGCCCCTTCAGCTGGATCTGCACCTCTCCTGGTCCGTTGGGGGGCTAGACCACATCTAGCCTTAGTAAACATGGGTAGTGGGGTCAGGGGGGGGGCCTGGGTTTGAGGCCCTGGAAGAGGTACAGGCGGGAAAGGACACACACAGTTCTCAGGTAGTACGATGGTTTGAAAAGAAGCAACCTGGGTTTGAGACTCAAAAGGAGTAGAAACAGCCTGTCTGTCCTGGTGTAGTGGGCTGGTTCTGTCCTGGTGTAGTGGGCTGGTTCTGTCCCGGTGTAGTGGGCTTGTTCTGTCCTGGTGTAGTGGGCTGGTTCTGTCCTGGTGTAGTGGGCTGGTTCTGTCCCGGTGTAGTGGGCTGGTTCTGTCCCGGTGTAGTGGGCTGGTTCTGTTCTGGTGTAGTGGGCTGGTTCTGTCCTGGTGTAGTGGGCTGGTTCTGTCCCGGTGTAGTGGGCTGGTTCTGTCCTGGTGTAGTGAGCTGGTTCTGTCCTGATGTAGTGGGCTGGTTCTGTCCCGGTGTAGTGGGCTGGTTCTGTCCCGGTGTAGTGGGCTGGTTCTGTCCCGGTGTAGTGGGCTGGTTCTGTCCTGGTGTAGTGGGCTGGTTCTGTCCCGGTGTAGTGGGCTGGTTCTGTCCCGGTGTAGTGGGCTGGTTCTGTCCCGGTGTAGTGGGCTGGTTCTGTCCCGGTGTAGTGGGCTGGTTCTGTCCCGGTGTAGTGTGCTGGTTCTGTCCCGGTGTAGTGGGCTGGTTCTGTCCCGGTGTAGTGGGCTGGTTCTGTCCCGGTGTAGTGGGCTGGTTCTGTTCCGGTGTAGTGGGCTGGTTCTGTCCTGGTGTAGTGGGCTGGTTCTGTCCTGGTGTAGTGGGCTGGTTCTGTTCTGGTGTAGTGGGCTGGTTCTGTCCCGGTGTAGTGGGCTGGTTCTGTCCCGGTGTAGTGGGCTGGTTCTGTCCCGGTGTAGTGGGCTGGTTCTGTCCCGGTGTAGTGGGCTGGTTCTGTCCCGGTGTAGTGGGCTGGTTCTGTCCCGGTGTAGTGGGCTGGTTTGAAGATGGAAACTTGAGACTTGACTTAAATGCTCAAAGGAGAGGATAGTTGAGAGGGCAGCGTCTCTGTCTTCAGGTGCAGGTGTTGTTTCAGAGCAGGAGACCCAGGGGGGTGGGCTGGTTCCATCCTGGACCCAGGGGGGTGGGGTGGTTCCATCCTGGACCCAGAGGGGTGGGGTGGTTCCATCCTGGACCCAGGGGGGTGGGGTGGTTCCGTCCTGGACCCAGGGGGGTGGGGTGGTTCCATCCTGGACCCAGGGGGGTGGGGTGGTTCCGTCCTGGACCCAGGGGGGTGGGGTGGTTCCATCCTGGACCCAGGGGGGTGGGGTGGTTCCGTCCTGGACCCAGGGGGGTGGGGTGGTTCCATCCTGGACCCAGGGGGGTGGGGTGGTTCCATCCTGGACCCAGGGGGGTGGGCTGGTTCCATCCTGGACCCAGGGGGGTGGGGTGGTTCCATCCTGGACCCAGGGGGGTGGGGTGGTTCCATCCTGGACCCAGAGGGGTGGGGTGGTTCCATCCTGGACCCAGGGGGGTGGGGTGGTTCCGTCCTGGACCCAGGGGGGTGGGGTGGTTCCATCCTGGACCCAGGGGGGTGGGCTGGTTCCATCCTGGACCCAGGGGGGTGGGGTGGTTCCATCCTGGACCCAGGGGGGTGGGGTGGTTCCATCCTGGACCCAGAGGGGTGGGGTGGTTCCATTCTGGACCCAGGGGGGTGGGGTGGTTCCGTCCTGGACCCAGGGGGGTGGGGTGGTTCCATCCTGGACCCAGGGGGGTGGGGTGGTTCCGTCCTGGACCCAGGGGGGTGGGGTGGTTCCATCCTGGACCCAGGGGGGTGGGGTGGTTCTGTCCTGGACCCAGGGGGGTGGGGTGGTTCCATCCTGGACCCAGGGGGGTGGGGTGGTTCCATCCTGGACCCAGGGGGGTGGGGTGGTTCCATCCTGGACCCAGGGGGGTGGGGTGGTTTGAGGAGCATTAGACACCTGGGTTTCATCTCCCTCATTCTCCTGTGTCAGGTCGGTCAGGTGACACAGAGAGCTCACAGCTGAGTAGTAGGAATCTGAGGAATCATCATCATCCTGCTCCTCTTCATCCCCTGCTGTCACTTCTGTTTCTTCCTCATCCTCTAACGGCTCAGAGCACAGTGTCCTTTCTGGGGATGTCATCTTGCAGCAGAGGGCAGGTCAGTCACTATGGAGACTGTTTCAACATCCAAGTGAAGCTCAAGATCGGATGTTTACAGAGTACAGGTCCTGGATTTCACTTGTCATTAGCTGAAACAAAACTGATGAAAGACAATTAACCTCAAGATTAAATAATGAACATCAATTTTTGGGGTCTTCAAACATTTCAATTTGCCTTGTTTTTCCGTGCTATATTTCTGCACAGGTTTTGAAATTGGGTTTACCATGTGTTGTATGAGACATTTTGAAAGTGTGTTGTGTAGATTGTGGTTAAAGTGTGTTGTGTAGATGGTGGTTAAAGTGTGTTGTGTAGCTGGTGGTTAAAGTGTGTTGTGTAGCTGGTGGTTAAAGTATGTTTTGTAGATGGTGGTTTAAGTGTGTTGTGTAGCTGGTGGTTAAAGTGTGTTTTGTAGATGGTGGTTAAAGTGTGTTGTGTAGCTGGTGGTTAAAGTGTGTTTTGTAGATGGTGGTTAAAGTGTGTTGTGTAGCTGGTGGTTAAAGTATGTTTTGTAGATGGTGGTTAAAGTGTGTTGTGTAGCTGGTGGTTAAAGTGTGTTTTGTAGATGGTGGTTAAAGTGGGTTTTGTAGCTGGTGGTTAAAGTGGGTTTTGTAGCTGGTGGTTAAAGTGGGTTTTGTAGATGGTGGTTAAAGTGGGTTTTGTAGCTGGTGGTTAAAGTGGGTTTTGTAGCTGGTGGTTAAAGTGGGTTTTGTAGATGGTGGTTAAAGTGGGTTTTGTAGCTGGTGGTTAAAGTATGTTTTGTAGATGGTGGTTAAAGTGTGTTTTGTAGATGGTGGTTAAAGTGGGTTTTGTAGATGGTGGTTAAAGTGGGTTTTGTAGCTGGTGGTTAAAGTATGTTTTGTAGATGGTGGTTAAAGTGTGTTTTGTAGATGGTGGTTAAAGTGGGTTTTGTAGCTGGTGGTTAAAGTATGTTTTGTAGATGGTGGTTAAAGTGTGTTTTGTAGATGGTGGTTAAAGTGTGTTTTGTAGATGGTGGTTAAAGTGTGTTTTGTAGCTGGTGGTTAAAGTGTGTTGTGTAGATTGTGGTTAAAGTGGGTTTTGTAGCTGGTGGTTAAAGTATGTTTTGTAGATGGTGGTTAAAGTGTGTTTTGTAGATGGTGGTTAAAGTGTGTTGTGTAGATGGTGGTTAAAGTGTGTTTTGTAGCTGGTGGTTAAAGTGTGTTGTGTAGATGGTGGTTAAAGTGTGTTGTGTAGATGGTGGTTAAAGTGTGTTGTGTAGATGGTGGTTAAAGTGTGTTGTGTAGCTGGTGGTTAAAGTATGTTTTGTAGATGGTGGTTAAAGTGTGTTGTGTAGCTGGTGGTTAAAGTATGTTTTGTAGATGGTGGTTAAAGTGTGTTTTGTAGATGGTGGTTAAAGTGTGTTTTGTAGATGGTGGTTAAAGTGTGTTTTGTAGCTGGTGGTTAAAGTGGGTTTTGTAGCTGGTGGTTAAAGTGGGTTTTGTAGATGGTGGTTAAAGTGGGTTTTGTAGCTGGTGGTTAAAGTGGGTTTTGTAGCTGGTGGTTAAAGTGTGTTGTGTAGATGGTGGTTAAAGTGTGTTTTGTAGCTGGTGGTTAAAGTGTGTTGTGTAGATGGTGGTTAAAGTGTGTTGTGTAGCTGGTGGTTAAAGTATGTTTTGTAGATGGTGGTTATGTAAGTCAGTGGAAGAGACCAGTGCAGGTACATGATCTGACGTGAAGACGTGTGTGTGAGTGAATGTGTGTGCCTGTGTAAACGTGTGTGTGTGTGTGTGCAGGTGATGTGTGAGGTTGAGCCAGGGTGTGTGTAAGCCAGGCAGATAGTCTCTGCAACAATCCTCCCCTCACTGTCAGAACTCTCCCATCTCAACATTAGAGGGAGGAAACAATGAGGGAGGAGATGAGGAAGTCATCAAAATGTCTGGAAAGGAAATACTAGTCAGGACGTACCTTACCCCCAGCCAAGACAGACACCAGGACGTACCTTACCCCCAGCCAAGACAGACACCAGGACGTACCTTACCCCCAGCCAAGACAGACACCAGGACGTACCTTACCCCCAGCCAAGACAGACACCATCAGGACAGGCACATCTTCATATGTACTCAAACCTGAAACCAATAAACACCATAGAATACTTCTTTAAATGACTGCTTATCTGTCACACACAGCAGAAAATAGAAAGCAGAGCACCAATGTAGGTCAAGACCTTTTTCAATACAACTGTGCCTGATGGGTGTCATGAGCCAGGCTGAACATCTGACCTTCTCCTCCGTCTCTAGGGTTCTGTCAGCGGGCAGAAGCACGAGGACCTCTGGGTGGGTCTGGAGGTATGTGATTGATAGTGATCACGCCAGGGCCTGAGGGAGAGAAAATGGCGGAGGTTGTGGTTAGCAGCTTCAGCAGGTGTGGACTGAAAAGAAAGAGAGAGAGAGCAAGCAAGAAAGAGGGGAGCGAGCAGAAGGAGAGAGGGAAAGAAGGGGGGGTGAGAAAAAGAGAGAGAATGAGAGCGATAATACTCTGCCTGCTGGGATCAGACCTCTGGAATCCACCTCTCTCCGTTTGCCGGGACAGTCCCAGACTCATCCCAGAGGGTAAATATAGCAGCAGGCTTGCTCCAGCTCTATCACCATCCTGATAGGACAGGGGAGGTGTGGGGAGTGAAGCCTGGTTAAAGAGGCATAGAGACAGGCTCAGCATGAAAGATTAGCAGGTCCACATTTGCTGCTGAAGATAAAATTCTCTCAGATCAGCACACAGAATGTTTCCACACAGGTTAGAGCAGGCCTGGGCCCAAGTGTGACTATATGATCTAAAATAGAGAAATAATTAATGATTTATTTGTTATTATTAAACAGTCTAATGGAAATGATAAGTAAAATGTTTCTTAAACTATCTGAAGTTTTCATGAGGTGTTTGGTATGAGACTGGTATTGTAGACTGTTTGACAGGACATTTAGAGGTGGTAGGTTCAGCTTTTCACATCACACTAATAAATGTGTCTGCTATTATTACCGTGCATAATTTCTCACATGCAGTAACAAAGCAAAGTTTGCTTTTTAGCTACTGAATGCTAATTATTTCATTTTCTGGGACGTTTGTGAAGGCCTATACTGAGGACAGACCCTATACTGTGTTCAGTAAAGACAGACTGAATACTGTGTTCAGTGAGGACAGACACTATACTGTGTTCAGTGAGGACAGACCCTATACTGTGTTCAGTGAGGACAGACCCTATACTGTGTTCAGTGAAGACAGACCCTATACTGTGTTCAGTGAGGACAGACCGTAGTGTTCAGTGAGGACAGACCCTAGTGTTCAGTGAGGACAGACCCTATACTGTGTTCAGTGAGGACAGACCTATACTGTGTTCAGTGAAGACAGACCCTATACTGTGTTCAGTGAGGACAGACCTATACTGTGTTCAGTGAAGACAGACCCTATACTGTGTTCAGGGAGGACAGACCCTATACTGTGTTCAGTGAGGACAGACCCTATACTGTGTTCAGTGAGGACAGACCCTATACTGTGTTCAGTGAGGACAGACCCTATACTGTGTTCAGTGAGGACAGACCCTATACTGTGTTCAGTGAGGACAGACCCTATACTGTGTTCAGTGAGGACAGACCCTATACTGTGTTCAGTGAGGACAGACCCTATACTGTGTTCAGTGAGGACAGACCCTATACTGTGTTCAGTGAAGACAGACCCTATACTGTGTTCAGTGAGGACAGACCCTAGTGTTCAGTGAGGACAGACCCTATACTGTGTTCAGTGAGGACAGACCTATACTGTGTTCAGTGAAGACAGACCCTATACTGTGTTCAGTGAGGACAGACCCTATACTGTGTTCAGTGAGGACAGACCCTAGTGTTCAGTGAAGACAGACCCTATACTGTGTTCAGTGAGGACAGAACCTTGTGTTCAGTGAGGACAGACCCTATACTGTGTTCAGTGTGGACAGACCCTAGTGTTCAGTGAAGACAGACCCTATACTGTGTTCAGTGAGGACAGAACCTTGTGTTCAGTGAGGACAGACCCTAGTGTTCAGTGAGGACAGACCCTAGTGTTCAGGGAGGACAGACCCTAGTGTTCAGTGAGGACAGACCCTATACTGTGTTCAGTGAGGACAGACCTATACTGTGTTCAGTGAAGACAGACCCTATACTGTGTTCAGTGAGGACAGACCCTATACTGTGTTCGGTGAGGACAGACCCTAGTGTTCAATGAAGACAGACCATATACTGTGTTCAGTGAGGACAGAACCTTGTGTTCAGTGAGGACAGACCCTATACTGTGTTCAGTGAAGACAGACCCTAGTGTTCAGTGAAGACAGACCCTATACTGTGTTCAGTGAGGACAGAACCTGTATTCAGTGAGGACAGACCCTATACTGTGTTCAGTGAGGACAGACCCTAGTGTTCAGTGAGGACAGACCCTAGTGTTCAGTGAGGACAGACCCTAGTGTTCAGTGAGGACAGACCCTAGTGTTCAGTGAGGATAGACCCTAGTGTTCAGTGAGGACAGACCCTATACTGTGTTCAGTGAAGACAGACCCTAGTGTTCAGTGAAGACAGACCCTATACTGTGTTCAGTGCGGACAGACCCTAGTGTTCAGTGAAGACAGACCCTATACTGTGTTCAGTGAGGACAGAACCTGTATTCAGTGAGGACAGACCCTATACTGTGTTCAGTGAGGACATACCCTAGTGTTCAGTGAGGACAGACCCTAGTGTTCAGTGAGGACAGACCCTAGTGTTCAGTGAGGATAGACCCTAGTGTTCAGTGAGGACAGACCCTAGTGTTCAGTGAGGACAGACCCTAGTGTTCAGTGAGGATAGACCCTAGTGTTCAGTGAGGACAGACCCTAGTGTTCAGTGAGGACAGACCCTAGTGTTCAGTGAGGACAGACCCTAGTGTTCAGTGAGGACAGACCCTAGTGTTCAGGGAGGACAGACCCTAGTGTTCAGTGAGGACAGACCTATACTGTGTTCAGTGAGGACAGACACTATACTGTGTTCAGTGAGGACAGACCCTATACTGTGTTCAGTGAGGACAGACCCTATACTGTGTTCAGTGAGGACAGACCCTATACTGTGTTCAGTGAGGACAGACCCTAGTGTTCAGTGAGGACAGTCCCTAGTGTTCAGTGTAGACAGGTCCTAGTGTTCAGTGAAGACAGACACTATACTGTGTTCAGTGAGGACAGACCCTATACTGTGTTCAGTGAGGACAGACCCTATACTGTGTTCAGTGAGGACAGACCCTAGTGTTCAGTGAAGACAGTCCCTAGTGTTCAGTGTAGACAGGTCCTAGTGTTCAGTGAGGACTGACTCTATACTGTGTTCAGTGAGGACAGACCCTATACTGTGTTCAGTGAGGACAGACCCTATACGGTGTTCAGTGAGGACAGACTCTAGTGTTCAGTGAGGACAGACTCTATACTGTGTTCAGTGAGGACAGACCCTATACTGTGTTCAGTGAGGACAGACCCTATACTGTGTTCAGTGAAGACAGACCCTATACTGTGTTCAGTGAGGACAGACCCTAGTGTTCAGTGAGGACAGTCCCTAGTTTTCAGTGTAGACAGGTCCTGGTGTTCAGTGAAGACAGACCCTATACTGTGTTCAGTGAGGACAGACCCTAGTATACTGTGTTCAGTGAGGACAGACCCTAGTGTTCAGTGTAGACAGGTCCTAGTGTTCAGTGAGGACAGACCCTAGTGTTCAGTGAGGACAGACCCTAGTGTTCAGTGTAGACAGGTCCTAGTGTTCAGTGAGGACAGACCCTAGTGTTCAGTGAGGACAGACCCTAGTGTTCAGTGTAGACAGGTCCTGGCTTCAGGGCAGCTATCAGTTTGCTTGTGGGTAATTCATATCCTTGGCAGTCATAGGAGTTGGTTCGAGCCATGTTTGCTTGATGACTAAACCAGATTTAGGACTTTATCTTACTAATGCGAGTCAGGTGGCTCAGCGGGTTAAGGCGTTAGCCTCATGATCGGAAGGTGAGTTCGAATCCCGGCTGTGGATGTGTGATGTTGTGTCCTTGGGCAACGCACTTCGTGACTGGAAATCTTTTGATTTGAACAAAGCATAAGTCGGCACAAGAGACACAAGAGGATAATCTTACAAGTGCATTATTGTGCTTGCCTTTGGCAATAGCACAACCTATTGTAATCTAAAATTTATTATTTCTTTATTATTTTCACACCCAAAAAATGTCATCAATATATGGACTACATAGACAACGCTCATGTCAAAATGTTCATCTTGCTTTCGATTGAGTTGCTTGTATGTTTATTTACGTTCCGTTACAGTTTAGGAGTCACTAGGTCACTACGTCACTAGGTCACTACGTCACTAGGTCACTACGTCACTAGGTCACTACGTCACCACACCTTAGCAAACACTCAAACAGGACGTTCAGACTCAGAGGTCAGAGAGCACTCAGCTTTACTACCTTATGTGCTGATACCTGCCCCCTGTCCTGATACCTGCCCCCTGTCCTGATACCTGCCCCCTGTCCTGATACCTGCTCCCTGTCCTGATACCTGCCCCCTGTCCTGATACCTGCCCCCTGTCCTGATACCTGCCCCCTGTCCTGATACCTGCCCCCTGTCCTGATACCTGCCCCCTGTCCTGATACCTGCCCCCTGTCCTGATACCTGCCCCCTGTCCTGATACCTGCTCCCTGTCCTGATACCTGCCCCCTGTCCTGATACCTGCCCCCTGTCCTGATACCTGCCCCCTGTCCTGATACCTGCCCCCTGTCCTGATACCTGCCCCCTGTCCTGATACCTGCCCCCTGTCCTGATACCTTCCCCCTGTCCTGATACTTGCCCCCTGGCCTGACCTATCACTTGCCCCCTGACCTACCCTGATACTTGCCCCCTGGCCTGACCTAATACTTGCCCCCTGATCTGTCCTGTACTGATACTTGCCCCCTGACCAGTCCTGTACTGATAATTGCCCCCTGGCCTGACCTGTACTGATACTTGCCCCCTGACCTGTACTGTCCTGATAATTGCCCCCTGGCCTGACCTAATACTTGCCCCCTGGCCTGTCCTGTACTGATACTTGCCCCCTGACCTGTCCTGTCCTGATAATTGCCCCCTGGCCTGACCTAATACTTGCCCCCTGGCCTGTCCTGTACTGATAATTGCCCCCTGGCCTGACCTAATACTTGCCCCCTGATCTGTCCTGTACTGATACTTGCCCCCTGACCTGTCCTGACCTAATACTTGCCCCCTGGCCTGACCTAATACTTGCCCCCTGGCCTGTCCTGTACTGATAATTGCCCCCTGGCCTGACCTAATACTTGCCCCCTGGCCTGACCTGTACTGATACTTGCCCCCTGGCCTGTCCTGTACTGATACTTGCCCCCTGTCCTGTCCTGTACTGATACTTGCCCCTGTCCTGTCCTGTACTGATACTTGCCCCCTGGCCTGTCCTGTACTGATACTTGCCCCCTGGCCTGTCCTGTACTGATACTTGCCCCCTGGCCTGTCCTGTACTGATACTTGCCCCCTGTCCTGTCCTGTACTGATACTTGCCCCCTGACCTGTCCTGTACTGATACTTGCCCCCTCTCCTGTCCTGTACTGATACTTGCCCCCTGACCTGTCCTGTACTGATACTTGCCCCCTGTCCTGTCCTGTACTGATACTTGCCCCCTGTCCTGTCCTGTACTGATACTTGCCCCCTGACCTGTCCTGTACTGATACTTGCCCCCTCTCCTGTCCTGTACTGATACTTGCCCCCTGTCCTGTCCTGTCCCTGGGTACATGTGTCCTTGATCCTGTTTCAACTTTAACCTGGGCTGATGTTGTCCAAGCTCACAGGACCCCCCCCCCCCCCCACACACACACACACACACACATACACACATTAACTCAGGCACACTTCCTCTCTTCTCACTCTCTCTTTTACTGTCACACGTGTACACACACTGTGTCATGGGACACCAGACGAACACACACTGTGTCATGGGACACTAGACGAACACACACTGTGTCATGGGACACCAGACGAACACACACTGTGTCATGGGACACTAGACGAACACACACTGTGTCATGGGACACCAGACGAACACACACTCAGGGACACTAGACGAACACACACTGTGGGACACCAGACGAACACACACTGTGTCATGGGACACCAGACGAACACACACTGTGTCATGGGACACCAGACGAACACACACTGTGTCATGGGACACTAGACGAACACACACTGTGTCATGGGACACCAGACGAACACACACTGTGTCATGGGACACTAGACGAACACACACTGTGTCATGGGACACCAGACGAACACACACTCAGGGACACCAGACGAACACACACTGTGTCATGGGACACCAGACGAACACACACTGTGTCATGGGACACTAGACGAACACACACTGTGTCATGGGACACCAGACGAACACACACTGTGTCATGGGACACCAGACAAACACACACTGTGTCATGGGACACCAGACGAACACACACTGTGTCATGGGACACCAGACGAACACACACTGTGTCATGGGACACCAGACGAACACACACTGTGTCATGGGACACTAGACGAACACACACTGTGTCATGGGACACCAGACGAACACACACTGTGTCATGGGACACCAGACGAACACACACTGTGGGACACCAGACGAACACACACTGTGTCATGAGACACCAGACGAACACACACTGTGACATGGGACACCAGAATGCCAAGTTGACAAGAACACAGTTGGTCCAGTATTAAGATACCAGAACTTCAACACTTTGACAGCATGTGACAGTTCAGAAGGACACAGGTGTGTTGTGGGTCTTCTGGTGTATGTATGTGTGAGCGTGTGTGTGTGTATATATATGTATGTGCTTGGTATGTCTGAATGTGTGTATCCTCAGTGCCTGCAAATCAACAGGGATCTGATGTAACGGCCAGGTGTTAATGTGTGTGTGTGTGCATGTGTGTACTTTTGTATTGTGTGTGTGTGTGTGCATGTGTGTACTTTTGTATTGTGTGTGTGTGTGTGCATGTGTGTATGTGTGCGCATGCTCCAGGCTCCAGTGCAGGGCCTGTAAGTTATGCCGTCCTGTACTCGGGGTACCGCAGTGCTATAACTGCATTCTTGCCTTGTGGTTGAGTAGGGTTTGAATTTCACACACCCTGGGAAATCAATATAGTGGACAAACCTTCATAATGTATTGGTGATTAGATTCAGCAGCAGACTGAACTCTGTCAGTTCTGCCCCTCACATACCATCACTTTACTCTGCTATGGAAACCTTTGCTGTTGCTGTGGATATCCAAACAAACTTGAACCCGTTTACCCCCACATAAACATGTGTGGACACACACTAAGACACCCGCATACACACAGTTGAGTAGGCAGTGAAAACCTGTCTGCCAACTGTAGCGCTCCTACGCCATCTGCTGGCCCAAAACATGCTTTATAGTATTTACTGCTTAGCTTAGATGTGAAAACCAATTTGAAAACCAAACAAATACTTGTATCCTCAATAAGTAAAAATAACAACAATTAGTTAAATGTGCTTAGTCTGAACTGGGGTTTTTAATCATTATAATAATTCAAGAACAGGCAGGGAGAGGGAGTTAGAGACACTGTGGTGGAACGTTCTCCTCTCTTCCCTTCTTCTGCCTCCCTTCTTCTGCCTCCCTTCTTCTGCCTCCCTGCTTCTGCCTCCCTGCTTCTGCCTCCCTTCTTCAGCCTCCCTTCTTCTGCCTCCCTTCTTCTGCCTCCCTTCTTCTGCCTCCCTTCTTCTGCCTCCCTTCTTCTGCCTCCCTGCTTCAGCCTCCCTTCTTCTGCCTCCCTTCTTCTGCCTCCCTTCTTCTGCCTCCCTTCTTCTGCCTCCCTTCTTCTGCCTCCCTTCTTCTGCCTCCCTTCTTCTGCCTCCCTGCTTCAGCCATGTGTGCTGGACGTGTCCCTGCTTCAGCCATGTGTGCTGGACGTGTCCCTGCTTCAGCCATGTGTGCTGGACGTGTCCCTGCTTCAGCCATGTGTGCTGGACGTGTCCCTGCTTCAGCCATGTGTGCTGGACGTGTCCCTGCTTCAGCCATGTGTGCTGGACGTGTCCCTGCTTCAGCCATGTGTGCTGGACGTGTCCCTGCTTCAGCCATGTGTGCTGGACGTGTCCCTGCTTCAGCCATGTGTGCTGGACGTGTCCCTGCTTCAGCCATGTGTGCTGGACGTGTCCCTGCTTCAGCCATGTGTGCTGGACGTGTCCCTGCTTCAGCCATGTGTGCTGGACGTGTCCCTGCTTCAGCCATGTGTGCTGGACGTGTCCCTGCTTCAGCCATGTGTGCTGGACGTGTCCCTGCTTCAGCCATGTGTGCTGGACGTGTCCCTGCTTCAGCCATGTGTGCTGGACGTGTCCCTGCTTCAGCCATGTGTGCTGGACGTGTCCCTGCTTCAGCCATGTGTGCTGGACGTGTCCCTGCTTCAGCCATGTGTGCTGGACGTGTCCCTGCTTCAGCCATGTGTGCTGGACGTGTCCCTGCTTCAGCCATGTGTATATATTGTATCCCGGCAATCTATTTTGATCCCAGCCTTTAGTCCTTGCGTGCATTTAGTCACTTATTTCCCCCCCCATTCCTTTACCCCTGTGTGCACTATTCTACTCTTTAACCTCACACCCTTACCCCTGTGTGCACTATTCTACTCTTTAACCTCACACCCTTACCCCTGTGTGCACTATTCTACTCTTTAACCTCACACCCTTACCCCTGTGTGCACTATTCTACTCTTTAACCTCACACCCTTACCCCTGTGTGCACTATTCTACTCTTTAACCTCACACCCTTACCCCTGTGTGCACTATTCTACTCTTTAACCTCACACCCTTACCCCTGTGTGCACTATTCTACTCTTTAACCTCACACCCTTACCCCTGTGTGCACTATTCTACTCTTTAACCTCACACCCTTACCCCTGTGTGCTTTTCACGAGACTGTGTGCTGTTGTTGCTAAAGAGTTTCCCCTCTGGGATTAATAAAGTATTCTGAATCAGTATTTTAAAGACACAGTCTTGGTGTATATTATTGGGCAGGATACTGTATTAGTCTAGAAGAGATTATATTTGGGTGAGTTTGAAGATGGAGTGTCCTTTAGCCAGAATGATTCAGCACCATTTAAACACATGAAAACAAACCCAACAAATTGACAGATTTACAGATTTTGTTTATTCAGCTGTTTACTTGACATTAGTTTGAGGTGACTAGTGGTTGTTCTTGTTGAACTGGGAGTGTTCAGATCTTCTTACTGGTTCTCTTCAGAGTCACAGAGCCAGCAGTGGAGGTCTGGGAAAGAACAACACACATTAAATACATCATCATCATTAGATATGCATAAGACCATGTCTGGAACATATCGGTAATGTGATGTTTTGGTCATAATTTTACTCTGATATTAGAAGATTAGTCATTCTTGTATGTCCCAAGCACCTAAGGCAGACTGACCTGAGACAACACTAAATACTCCTTAACCGTGACATTACTGTCATCACTAAACTCAAACCTCCACTCTGACACAGATGAGCTAGTTCTGGAGGACATGGTGGAGATGACCCATGCTGCCCAGCCCTGAGAACATGTGCTGCTCACCTCCACCAGCTTCCCCCCACTGATCTCAGATGTATGGTGATAGTTGGGGAACTGGACACACAGCTTTCCTCCTTCCATTGTGACCGTGGCCTGGAAGGGGGGGGGGGGGGGGGGGGGAAGGGGGGGGGGGGAAGGACACGTTGTAAACTTTAAAATGGACATTCAGTCTGTTAGAGGATTATGTTGCATCACATCTGGGATTTTTCAGATGAAAGGTAATATTTTGGACTCCATAACCCACCTTGAACTTCTTCCCTCCAATAGTCTCCATGTCAGATTCCTGGCTGATGGTGAACTTGTTGCAGACCTTGGCACCAGTAGGATACACCTGTGTCCAGGAGAAGTCATTGCCATTCTGTGTCACCTCCGTGACCAGCTTGTAATCACGTCCCTTCTCAATGATGTCATCCGGGATGCCTGCAGGCCGTAACAAGACAAGTTTGTTGTCATTGGACAGCAGTTCAACGACATTAAAGTGTCAATCGGTTCAGTCGGATCAGTATCAAAGAACTAAAACCACATAATAAAAACAATAAATGAATAATAATTTTAAAAAGATCAAATAGTCATATTGTATAGACAGACAGGCAGGTAACCGCGAAATGGGACATTCTGTCTAGAATTCCAACATGAATGAATATGCAGACCAGATTGCAGATGTAGGATGTCATTGCTTTAAAATATAAACGTTGTAGATTGTGAGTGTTCAGAGTAGAATGCTAGAATGAGACTTCCAGAATATGAATATGAAGGCTGTTCTCACCAAGCAGTTTGCAGAACTCATCATATCCCACCTGGGATTCAGTTTCCCATTTCCCTGCGAAGGCCATGATGCTGTGAGGTCTGGTAGATGGAGGAGAGTTTCCTGGGCAAGGAGGGAAAAGTAATGTATGGTTAGAACCTGTGCAAACTTATATACACACCCTGACCCCCCCTCCCATCCTCAGGCCCCACACCCCTCCCCACACCCCTCCCCACACCCCTCCCCTTCCTGCTGGGTACAGAAGCATCTAACTGGCTGTAAACCTTTATGATGACAGCAGCAGCCATTGTGTCATCATAGTGTGTGTGTGACCATGAGGTTGTTCACCTCTCTTTCTTTATAATTCCCACCAGAACACTGTAACACTGCAGTGTTACAGAGCCAGAGAGAGAGAGACAGACTGCAGTGTTACAGGGCCAGAGAGAGAGAGAGACAGACTGCAGTGTTACAGGGCCAGAGAGAGAGAGACAGACTGCAGTGTTACAGAGCCAGAGAGAGAGAGACAGACTGCAGTGTTACAGAGCCAGAGAGAGAGAGACAGACTGCAGTGTTACAGGGCCAGAGAGAGAGAGACAGACTGCAGTGTTACAGAGCCAGAGAGAGAGAGACAGACTGCAGTGTTACAGAGCCAGAGAGAGAGAGACAGACTGCAGTGTTACAGGGCCAGAGAGAGAGAGAGACAGACTGCAGTGTTACAGAGCCAGAGAGAGAGAGACAGACTGCAGTGTTACAGAGCCAGAGAGAGAGAGACAGACTGCAGTGTTACAGGGCCAGAGAGAGAGAGAGACAGACTGCAGTGTTACAGAGCCAGAGAGAGAAAGAAACAGACTGCAGTGTTACAGAGCCAGAGAGAGAGACAGACTGCAGTGTTACAGAGCCAGAGAGAGAGATACAGACTGCAGTGTTACAGAGCCAGAGAGAGAGAGAGACAGACTGCAGTGTTACAGGGCCAGAGAGAGAGAGACAGACTGCAGTGTTACAGGGCCAGAGAGAGAGAGAGACAGACAGACTGCAGTGTTACAGAGCCAGAGAGAGAGAGAGAGACTGCAGTGTTACAGGGCCAGAGAGAGAGAGACAGACTGCAGTGTTACAGGGCCAGAGAGAGAGAGACAGACTGCAGTGTTACAGAGCCAGAGAGAGACAGACAGACTGCAGTGTTACAGAGCCAGAGAGAGAGAGACAGACTGCAGTGTTACAGAGCCAGAGAGAGACACAGACTGCAGTGTTACAGATCCAGAGAGAGAGACAGACAGACTGCAGTGTTACAGGGCCAGAGAGAGAGAGAGACAGACTGCAGTGTTACAGAGCCAGAGAGAGACAGACAGACTGCAGTGTTACAGAGCCAGAGAGAGAGAGAGACAGACTGCAGTGTTACAGAGCCAGAGAGAGAGAGACAGACTGCAGTGTTACAGAGCCAGAGAGAGAGAGACAGACTGCAGTGTTACAGGGCCAGAGAGAGAGAGAGAGACAGACTGCAGTGTTACAGGGCCAGAGAGAGAGAGAGACAGACTGCAGTGTTACAGAGAGAGACAGACTGCAGTGTTACAGAGCCAGAGAGAGAGAGAGACAGACTGCAGTGTTACAGAGAGAGAGAGACAGACTGCAGTGTTACAGAGCCAGAGAGAGAGAGACAGACTGCAGTGTTACAGAGCCAGAGAGAGAGAGACAGACTGCAGTGTTACAGGGCCAGAGAGAGAGAGACAGACTGCAGTGTTACAGAGCCAGAGAGAGAGAGACAGACTGCAGTGTTACAGGGCCAGAGAGAGAGAGACAGACTGCAGTGTTACAGAGCCAGAGAGAGAGAGACAGACTGCAGTGTTACAGAGCCAGAGAGAGAGAGACAGACTGCAGTGTTACAGGGCCAGAGAGAGAGAGACAGACTGCAGTGTTACAGAGCCAGAGAGAGAGAGACAGACTGCAGTGTTACAGAGCCAGAGAGAGAGAGAGAGACAGACTGCAGTGTTACAGAGCCAGAGAGAGAGAGACAGACTGCAGTGTTACAGAGCCAGAGAGAGAGAGACAGACTCCAGTGTTACAGAGCCAGAGAGAGAGAGACAGACTGCAGTGTTACAGGGCCAGAGAGAGAGAGAGACAGACTGCAGTGTTACAGAGCCAGAGAGAGAGAGACAGACTGCAGTGTTACAGAGCCAGAGAGAGAGAGACAGACTGCAGTGTTACAGGGCCAGAGAGAGAGAGACAGACTGCAGTGTTACAGAGCCAGAGAGAGAGAGAGACAGACTGCAGTGTTACAGAGCCAGAGAGAGAGACAGACTGCAGTTACAGAGCCAGAGAGAGAGAGACAGACTGCAGTGTTACAGAGCCAGAGAGAGAGAGAGACAGACTGCAGTGTTACAGGGCCAGAGAGAGAGAGACAGACTGCAGTGTTACAGGGCCAGAGAGAGAGAGAGACAGACTGCAGTGTTACAGAGCCAGAGAGAGAGAGAGACAGACTGCAGTGTTACAGAGAGAGAGAGACAGACTGCAGTGTTACAGAGCCAGAGAGAGAGAGAGACAGACTGCAGTGTTACAGGGCCAGAGAGAGAGAGAGACAGACTGCAGTGTTACAGGGCCAGAGAGAGAGAGACAGACTGCAGTGTTACAGGGCCAGAGAGAGAGAGAGACAGACTGCAGTGTTACAGAGCCAGAGAGAGAGAGAGACAGACTGCAGTGTTACAGAGCCAGAGAGAGAGAGAGACAGACTGCAGTGTTACAGAGCCAGAGAGAGAGACAGACTGCAGTGTTACAGGGCCAGAGAGAGAGAGACAGACTGCAGTGTTACAGGGCCAGAGAGAGAGAGAGACAGACTGCAGTGTTACAGAGAGAGAGAGAGAGACAGACTGCAGTGTTACAGAGCCAGAGAGAGAGAGAGACAGACTGCAGTGTTACAGGGCCAGAGAGAGAGAGACAGACTGCAGTGTTACAGAGCCAGAGAGAGAGAGAGACAGACTGCAGTGTTACAGAGCCAGAGAGAGACAGACTGCAGTGTTACAGGGCCAGAGAGAGAGAGACAGACTGCAGTGTTACAGAGCCAGAGAGAGAGAGAGACAGACTGCAGTGTTACAGAGCCAGAGAGAGAGAGAGACAGACTGCAGTGTTACAGAGCCAGAGAGAGAGAGAGACAGACTGCAGTGTTACAGAGCCAGAGAGAGAGAGAGTGAGAGACTGCAATGTTACAGGGCCAGAGAGAGAGCAAGAGGGAGAGAGAGAGATAGAGAGAGAGAGGGAGAGAGAGACCATCTCAGATCGATGTCCACTGGTACCAGGTCCAACCTTGGCCGATGACCACGCAAGTGCTGAGAGCTCAGTCCCCCCATACCAAAGGGAGGTATGGAGGGGAGGACAGAGAGACGGAGGAGAGGAGATGTTAGAGAGTGCAAGGAACAGCTAACAGTTATAACAATATTCAGAATGAGGTCCCCACCGGTTAGTGTGGCTAGTGCAGTAATTTAGCACAGCAAAAAAGGGCTAATGATGCAGCCTTAGACACCAAGACAGCACCAGCCCCACTCAGTTGGAACATAAAATCTGTTCCAACGAAGAGAAACTTTAAGATAATAACTTAAGAATGCCCTGTACCCTGTTGTCACTAGCTAACAACAGAATCAATACTAATAATTTACAGTAACAGGTTTACATTATTTGTAAATTCCAGTTGGGTTTCTAGGAATTTTATTTATATTCTAAAAACACCCACACACTTTAACAGTCATAGAACTGACTAAATATATTTTTTACATAGCTTTGAATGTCGAGACGGTTTCAGCCTCCTTAACTGAAACAGGTAGTTTCAGATAGTTTCACAATCATTATGTGTAATATTCTTTAATGATGTTCTTAACTACTTTGTGCAATATTCTTTAAATGCAATAACTAGGCTGTGTGTCAATCACTGCTCATTCATGGCTGGAGCCACATCACTTAAAGTCGCTCAAAGTCAGCTGGTAAAAACTCATCACAATGGATCCTGATCTCTCATTTGAGCATCATATCAAGCAAATGACCAGAACTGCATTCTTCCATCTCCGTAACATAGCTAAAATAAGAAACTTCCTCTCAAAGGCTGATGCTGAAAAACTGATACATGCATTTATTACATCCTGATTGGATTATTGCAATGTAGTATTCTCTGGCCTCCCAAATACCTGCGTAACATTTTTTACAGCGGGTGCAAAATGCTGCTGCTAGGCTACTGAACAGAGGAAGTAAGATAAGATAACTCTTTATTTGTCCCGCAGTTTGGACATTGCAGCAGGTTACAGTACAGCACTCAAAGTAACGATTAAAAATATAAAAATACAAAGTACAAGACACAGGGAATCTTATCAAATATAAGGATCTAAGAGTATGAAATAGCATCATTGTATATAAGTGAGTTAACAAATCCTATCTTTAGATTTTCCTCACAAGAATCTCTGACGCGCAGACATCAAAGTTTTAGCAAGATCAGCCTGTTGCCTTGCATGGAAGTGTGAAGGAGGATATGACACGTCAACACCTCAAACCGCACACACACACACCACACACACACACACACCACACACACACACACACACGCACACCACACACACACACGCACACACACACACACACCACACACACACACACACACACCACACACACACACACACACGCACACCACACACACACACGCACACACACACACGCACACACACACACCACACACACACACACACACACACACCACACACACACACACACCACACACACAAACACACCTCCACACACACACACCCATGTCAGTTTAACATCATATTGAGTTAGTGTTCCCAGCACAGCTTTCAATATGAATCAAGATTAAAGATTCAGTTCATAAAACTACTATTAGACATCTCTCATGTACACTCAGCTGATACTTAGGGCACATGATACTTATGATAATGTAATAGTGTTTTACAGCAGGTCCATCTTACATTTACAGAAGTATCTAAATGAATGTAACGCATTTCTGGTTTCATATCTGTTTTAAAGTAACAAATTCAACATTTTGATCCTAAACTAGTCGTCTAATTAAAGAACTCCAACAAATCAAACCTCTGGACTCAGATTAAATCAGCGAATGAAGTCATTTCTGAGTTTAGTCATTTACTCATCGAACCACCTTGGATTTCCTCACGTGTCATTGTCACGGCAACAGAACCACTTAACATCTTGGTGTCATGCCTGCCAGTGTCCTTAAGGTCACAGCTAAATCATTTTATTTCCCTCTCAAGGTTAAATCAATATGCAGAAGGTAAAACAGAGTAAAACATCAACTTTTACAGTTATACCCTCATAGTGACCCTGCACACTGACCTGGGAACAGATGCACTGCTCGACCTCAGAGAGATGGGAGGGTTAGTGAGGAGGCAGGGGACAGGGGAGGGTTAGTGAGGAGGCAGGGGACAGGGGAGGGTTAGTGAGGAGGCAGGGGACAGGGGAGGGTTAGTGAGGGGACAGGGGACGGGGGAGGGTTAGTGAGGAGGCAGGGGACAGGGGAGGGTTAGTGAGGGGACAGGGGACGGGGGAGGGTTAGTGAGGAGGCAGGGGACAGGGGAGGGTTAGTGAGGAGGCAGGGGACAGGGGACAGGGGAGGGTTAGTGAGGGGACAGGGGACAGGGGAGGGTTGGTGAGGGGACAGGGGACAGGGGAGGGTTGGTGAGGGGACAGGGGAGGGTTAGTGAGGAGGCAGATTTTAGATGTTTCCCTGCTCCAGCACACCTCCACAGAGCTTGATAACGACCCTCCATTAGAATCAGGTGTGCTGGAGCAGAGAAACATCTAAAACCTTCAGGAAAGCGGCCCTCGAGGACCAGAATTGGACACCCCTGATGTAAGTACATATGACATGGCAAGTACACGTGTTTTTATTATGTAACAGAAACTGGTTAAATGTATAACCCTGTACTTTCCCCACATAGTAAAAAGTAGAAGGATACATACATCACCAGTTTGGACACACCCTTCTATTCAAATGAATGGGATCCACCCTTTTGACTGGTAACGTAGGCTAGCGACACTCTCATGATGTGGGATCAAAAAACTCTAACAAGCACAATGAAATATATCCTTTCCCTTTATATCAATGAAAGTAAAAATACTGATGAATTAATAACTGACCTGCAGGAGAGAATTTAGGAAACATGGGAAGGTCATTTGCATAGCCACTGTGCCTTACACAAGCACATGAAAACCATTTAGATTAGATTAGATGAACCTTTATTTGTCCTCCAGGAGGTGGAAATTGCAGAGTTGAGGGTATTTAAAATGTATTTAAAATACATGTAAAAATGTCAAGGTCAATGTCAAGGTCATTTGTATAGCCACTGTGCCTTACACAAGCACATGAAAACCATTTAGATTAGATTAGATGAACCTTTATTTGTCATCCAGGAGGTGGAAATTGCAGAGTTGAGGGTATTTAAAATGTATTTAAAATACATGTAAAAATGTAAAAATACATGTACATGTAAAAATGTATTTAAAATACATCAAAACAATACAACTTTTAAAGAAAACATTTAAGATTAAACATGGGTGAAAGTATATTACAAGTACAAAGGAACAGGAGAACAGTTAGGTTTTAATTATGTACTTGAAGTCAACAACAGTTCCAGACGCATAAGAGTTGCCATGACCTGTTTAGACCAAGTAAGTGTCACTACTAAACGAGCCAAATTATGATATAAATTACATTTACATTGTAGGAGCAGGTGAAATGATATTGTTCCTGAGTCCTGGAGTGATTCATACACAATAACAAATACTTTAAACACAGTTTTGTAGTGAATTGGCAGCCAGTTCTCTCATTCTCTGAGATATGTGGTCAGTTTTCTTAAGTTTTCTAACATTACATGATATTTACATGTATTCATTAAGCAGACCCTTTTAATAAGGCTAGCTGCTGCATGAGCTGCAACCACCTAGTAGTCTTTCTGGAAAGACTTGTCAGACTTGCTACTGCAATCATCTATCCAGCTGTTCGAAGAGATTCTCTAAATCTTTATATGACTGTTTCTAAAATAGTCATATAATCTGGCTACAGCTTTGATATAGCAACTGAGGCTGAGAACTGAGTCCATGACAACACCACAGATGGCGACTTGACATTTAGTCTTTATAGTTTAGGAATTAAGAAAAGCATTTGCTTTAAATTGTTTCTTTTTACTTACTGAAAAGAATGACCTTGACAAAGGCAGAAAGGAAATGTTGTCTCATTCAGATTTATTCTATGCACTGGTGCAGTGAGTGTATGTGGCTGTAGTTGTTTGATAATAGTGCTGTATGGGTGTCATTTGCATAGCTGTGATAAGCAATGTTGTTTTGTCAGACTTGGCCCAGTGGGCGCATGTTGAGACTCAACAGAAGTGGTGTGAGACCTGAGCCCTAGGGGACCCCACAGGTTATAGCTGTCCATTCACATTCATGGTTACAAATGCCAACAAAGTAGCCTTTTAAGATGTGAACCACCAGAAGTCTGTCCTTCATATTCTGACCATGTTTTTGATCTGAGGAGGATTTGTGGACCACAGAAGCAGCACTGAGGACTGATATCTTGAAACTATTATAAAATATGATGTTATATACTGAACCTTTTTATGAGGGTTCTTCTGAAGATGATAACCGCCAATTATGGGGAAGATTGGGCAAAAATTGTAGGAGGAGTAGCGAAAAAAACCATTTGATAAATGTATGTTGTACAGACAAATCTATGGGTTTGTCACTATAGGTTGGGATGACTTTTTTTTTCATCGTGAAGAATAAGGCATCTGAAATGAATTTCAGGATTCTAGGACAAGAGGGCAACAAATGGCATCACTTTTAAAAAGGACACAAATGGTCTAATTGGGGCGTGGCCTGTAGCGCCCCCTTTGGTCTCAAGTGGACCAGAATGTGTGTGGTAGTTCATAATGTAGTACTGTTTCACCATGCCAAAAATATTTTTACTGCTGCGATCCAAGGGCTGCCATTGACTTCAATGCTACAAGGAAAAAAAATCCTGCAATAACAATAGGTTTCCTCCTGACGGAGGAATCCTAATGAGAGTGCCGAGAAGGATGGGTATATATAGTACAGGGAGGGGGAGGGGGTGTATATATTCACAATAGTGCAAACAGTGGTGCAAAATCACAGTAGTAAGTATTTAAGGTGTTGTGTGCTAAAGTGGCAGAGTGCAGTGGGATTCTGGATGGGGGTGTGGGGGTGTTGGTGGATGTGGCAATTATTTCTTGAAGCGTCCAGATTGTTTAAAGGTATCTTAACAAATGTGATTTTCATTTTAGTGGGGAAGTGTAGGTACCAGTGAGTGAGTCACTATTTAGATCAGGTCAAAGACAATAACAACTTCTACATGTGCTGGTGGTCTAAGATGTCCTGACAGCAACTGTTTTCCTTCAGAGTTTTATAGTCAATGGGGTTCAAATGGACAATGTTTGAACATTTAACTACAGTTTATTGGTGAATTATGTGATTTAAGACATGCAGTGTTGCAATGTAAATTTATGACAATAATTTAAAACCATGTATTCAGTATTATTATTTAGACGTGGGTTTGCATTTTATCTAATTGGTTTTCGTTCCATCCAGCTGCGAGATTACGTTACGTATTATTATTACGTATATTACGTAATATTAGTATAGAAGAACTCTAGAGTCAACCTCCTGCTGTTATTATGGCACCATCATTACCATGAGAAGCTCTATGACCTCTCTGATGTCTTAACAGTTAGGGTTAGTATATAACATATAGCATAGTATATATATAACAGTTATTATTAGTCATAGTTATTATTATGGCACCATCATTACCATGAGAAGCTCTATGACCTCTCTGATGTATTAACAGTTAGGGTTAGTATATAACATATAGCATAGTATATATATAACAGTTATTATTAGTCATAGTTATTATTATGGCACCATCATTACCATGAGAAGCTCTATGACCTCTCTGATGTCTTAACAGTTAGGGTTAGTATATAACATATAGCATAGTATATATATAACAGTTATTATTAGTCATAGTTATTATTATGGCACCATCATTACCATGAGAAGCTCTATGACCTCTCTGATGTCTTAACAGTTAGGGTTAGTATATAACATATAGCATAGTATATATATAACAGTTATTATTAGTCATAGTTATTATTATGGCACCATCATTACCATGAGAAGCTCTATGAGCTCTCTGATGTCTTAACATTGAGGGACACTAACAATGCCGCCCCTTGCGGTAAAGGGTCACAAAGGCAGACAAAAGGAGCCAATTACAATGGTGTTTCCAGGGGTTTCTTTTGATTGACGTGCGTATCGACCACACATCTACAACTCTGTGGCTCACCGGCCAATCACAAGTGTTCTTGGACCTGGGTGGGCGGGGCTTAGCGCTATCGCAGGGAGAAGAGAACCTGGCTACACAAGTAAAGCGGAAAGAAAATGGCGGCCGTGGCTGCGGAGCCAGGAGCTGCTGCTGCAGCAACAACAACCGCGGGGGACGTGGGCGATGTGGACCCGGTGCTGCCCGTGCCGAGAACCGACATGGTATCCAACGAACCGCATGAGTATGTGCCGGTGTTGGACCTGGTTCACCACCTCCAGGATGCAGATGCAGTTCAGGAATGCGGCCAGGTCCAGCTCGTGAGCAGGCCAGACCGAGAAGCAGCGGGAAAAGCGCTTGAAGCTCGTGCTGATGATGAAGCCCTCGAGGCAGGATGTCTCCGGGTCGGCGGGGGAGAGACCACCGAACACGACGCCCTCGAGCTCTACGATACGGGGTACACATTAGCCATAGGAGAACGTTTAATAGACCGATATTCGCCGGTGGTTGAAGCCTTGAACGAGGTCAGTAAGAAGCAGGATTCTCGCGCCTGCCGTCACACTGCTGCCTCAGACTCACAACCTTCCGTTGTCTTTTTACATTCGTTCCCTGCGCATCCTCTCGCGACGGAGGCCGGGCTCTCCCTTGCAGAACTGGCAGAACCCAGCATCGACTACTACCAGAACCCAGAACCAGCCCAACACGATGTGGAGTGTGACTATAGAGCTTTAATAAAGCCCACTCTGGACGGGGAGATGGAGCCAGACTCCGGTGATGACGTTCATTTCGGTACCGAATACAAGGATGCGCCCTCGGAGGAGGCTCTGCTGGAGCGCTCTCAGCCAATGATGCACGCTCTAGAACCTGAGGTGGTGATGCACGCTCTAGAACCTGAGCCAATGATGGACGCTCTAGAACCTGAGGTGATGCACGCTCTAGAACCTGAGCAGGTGATGTACGCTCTAGAACCTGAGCCGGTGAAGGACGCTCTAGAACCTGAGCAGGTGAAGGACGCTCTAGAACCTGAGCAGGTGAAGGATGCTCTAGAACCTGAGCAGGTGAAGGATGCTCTAGAACCTGAGGTGGTGATGGACGCTCTAGAACCTGAGCAGGTGAAGGATGCTCTAGAACCTGAGCAGGTGAAGGATGCTCTAGAACCTGAGGTGGTGATGGACGCTCTAGAACCTGAGCAGGTGAAGGATGCTCTAGAACCTGAGCAGGTGAAGGATGCTCTAGAACCTGAGGTGGTGATGGACGCTCTAGAACCTGAGCAGGTGATGGATGCTCTAGAACCTGAGCAGGTGATGGACGCTCTAGAACCTGAGCAGGTGATGTACGCTCTAGAACCTGAGCAGGTGAAGGACGCTCTAGAACCTGAGCAGGTGAAGGACGCTCTAGAACCTGAGCAGGTGAAGGACGCTCTAGAACCTGAGCAGGTGAAGGACGCTCTAGAACCTGAGCCTGTGTCGAAGAGTCAGGCGTGTCTCGGAACATCGACTTACATTTGTGACTTTTCAAGCGTTGAGCAGCAGAACTCCGGTGAGTCACGGAACTTCCTGCCAGAAAGCCAGTCTGAGTCCAAACCAGCGGTGCTGTGTCATGTCGGCACAGCAGATATCCCACCCGGGTCTGTAGACCAGCTCACACCAGGATCTGAGGTTCGGGTCTGTTTGGACCACATCATCGATGATGCATTAGTGGTGTCCTTCCGTCTGGGGGAGAAGATCTTCTCTGGGGTGCTGATGGACCTGTCCAAAAGGTAACAAATATGACCTCCTGTAAGTTCACTTAGTCTCCTGGATGTAGATGACTGCTGCTGTAGCTCAGATCCTGTAAGTTCAGTTAGGGTTAGTCTCCTGGATGTAGATGAAAGCAACACTCTCATATCTGCTGCAGCTCAGATATAGCATGAATACTGTCTCAGAGCAGTGCTATCTGAGTCCTGGGCAGCCCTCAGCATCAGCACTAGATATCCTGTCCATGAAGGGAGGAGAGGATCATACAGGATAGAAGGTAGCTTCCTGTTTTAGTCAGACAGGATGGTCACATGGCTTGTCTGTTAGGCCAAACATGGCAGAGAGCATTATGGGTAAGACCATCTATGGGTAAGACAACCTGGAGCCATTTCTTGCTGTGCTGCTCTGTCAACAATCCCTCCCTTTTAGATTATGTACTTCCTCTTCTCATGGTGTTTCTCTCTTCCACTCTCTCGTTTCTATTCTCTCTCTCCTGTCAGTCTTTCTCTCCCTCTCTCACTCTGTTTCTTTCTCTCTGTTTTTTTGTCACTCACAAGCACTCTGGCCTCTCTTTCTCTCCCTCTCTCTATCTCTCGCTCTCTCTCTATCTCTCTCTGTCTCTCTCTCACTCTCTCTGTCTCTCTCTCTCTCTGTCTCTTTCTCTCTATCTCTCTCTGTCTCTCTCTCACTCTCTCTGTCTCTCTCTCTCTTTCTCTCTTACTCTCTCTCTGTGTGTGTGTCTCTCTGTCTCTTTCTCTCTCTCTCTCTGTCTCTTTCTCTCTATCTCTCTCTGTCTCTCTCTCTCTGTCTCTTTCTCTCTCTCTCTGTCTCTTTCTCTCTCTCTCTGTCTCTTTCTCTCTCTCTCTCTGTCTCTCTCTCACTTCTGGCCATGTGCAACATCCGTGAGTTCTGTGTTTGAAGTCACATTTTAACATTTATTTCTAACTAGGTTGACATCAGGGCTGGTTGTTGCTTCCATGCATGTTTGTTTCCTGTTCTTGGTTTCCAGATGTTGTTCCTGCTGCTGGACTTCCTCTGGTAACCCTAGTAACCCTCGTCTTTCATTCACAAACATAGATGGAACTTAAATAAGAGTACATTTACATGTATTCATTTAGCAGACGCTTTTATCCAAAGCGACTTACAACAGCTTTTACAAAAGAGCTTTGGTCACTGAGCATAGCAACTTGATAGACCCCAAACATAGTGGACATCTAGGTTACAAAACATAAATCATGAGAACCAATAAGTGCCAAGGAAGAACTATAAGAGCATTCAGCTGAACTTTTTACAAGTCATAAGGTGATCCTCCGCCAGACAGTAGTCTACCTGTGGTGCGAGTAATAAAGCAACAACAACAACACAACAATAGCGAGTTTCTGAACAGCAACAACAAATGATATTTCTGAGTGCCATACTGCCATACATTCTGAGTAAGATAAAGATCAAATAGAATCAAAATAAGGTTAAGATAACAGTATAAAAGAAAAAGTGGACACTAGATGTACAGGTTGGGGACATATAACTATAGCAAGTATGAGTATAGAAGATAATGTATATATAAGTAGTACAGGGGGAGGGGGTATATAGACAGTATATATAGTGCAAAATCACAGTGGTAAGTTTAAGGGGATCATGTGCTAAAGTGGCTTGTGCAGAGTGCAGTGGGATGGAGGTGTGGGGGGTGTTTATAACACTCTGAACACATGTCTGTGAAAGAGCCAGCCCTCAGTGTTCAGTCCTCAGTGATCAGTCCTCAGTGTTCAGCCCTCAGTGTTCAGCCCTCAGTGTTCAGCCCTCAGTGATCAGTCCTCAGTGTTCAGTCCTCAGTGTTCAGCCCTCAGTGTTCAGTCCTCAGTGTTCAGTCCTCAGTGTTCAGCCCTCAGTGTTCAGCCCTCAGTGTTCAGTCCTCAGTGTTCAGTCCTCAGTGTTCAGTCCTCAGTGATCAGTGTTCAGTCCTCAGTGTTCAGTCCTCAGTCTTCAGTCCTCAGTCCTCAGTCCTGTGAGCCTGTGAGGGTGGGACACTGGGATTGGGCCTCAGTCTCACTTGACTGGGATGATAAACAGGAAATGGGCCTCCTTCAGGTTTCCTGTTCTAGATTGCAATACTGTCACACTGTGCCATGCTAGAGATGGTGACTGTGGCTGTGGTTATTTACCTTGGTGTTTTACCAGTGGGGGAGCGGGGGAGTGGCTTCATGGTGAGAGAGGATGTGGGAGTGGCTTCATGGTGAGAGAGGATGTGGGAGTGGCTTCATGGTGAGAGAGGATGGGGGAGTGGCTTCATGGTGAGAGAGGATGGGGGAGTGGCTTCATGGTGAGAGAGGATGTGGGAGTGGCTTCATGGTGAGAGAGGATGTGGGAGTGGCTTCATGGTGAGAGAGGATGGGGGAGTGGCTTCATGGTGAGAGAGGATGGGGGAGTGGCTTCATGGTGAGAGAGCATGTGGGAGTGGCTTCATGGTGAGAGAGGATGTGGGAGTGGCTTCATGGTGAGAGAGGATGTGGGAGTGGCTTCATGGTGAGAGGATGGGGGAGTGGCTTCATGGTGAGAGAGAGGATGTGGGAGTGGCTTCATGGTGAAAGAGAATGGGGGAGTGGCTTCAAGGTGAGAGAGGATGTGGGAGTGGCTTCATGGTGAGAGAGGATGGGGGAGTGGCTTCATGGTGAGAGAGGATGGGGGAGTGGCTTCATGGTGAGAGAGGATGGGGGAGTGGCTTCATGGTGAAAGAGAATGGGGGAGTGGCTTCATGGTGAGAGAGAGGATGTGGGAGTGGCTTCATGGTGAAAGAGAATGGGGGAGTGGCTTCAAGGTGAGAGAGGATGTGGGAGTGGCTTCATGGTGAGAGAGGATGGGGGAGTGGCTTCATGGTGAGAGAGGATGGGGGAGTGGCTTCATGGTGAGAGAGGATGTGGGAGTGGCTTCATGGTGAGAGAGGATGTGGGAGTGGCTTCATGGTGAGAGAGGATGTGGGAGTGGCTTCATGGTGAGAGAGGATGGGGGAGTGGCTTCATGGTGAGAGAGGATGGGGGAGTGGCTTCATGGTGAGAGAGGATGGGGGAGTGGCTTCATGGTGAGAGAGGATGGGGGAGTGGCTTCATGGTGAGAGAGGATGGGGGAGTGGCTTCATGGTGAGAGAGGATGGGGGAGTGGCTTCATGGTGAGAGAGGATGGGGGAGTGGCTTCATGGTGAGAGAGGATGGGGGAGTGGCTTCATGGTGAAAGAGAATGGGGGAGTGGCTTCAAGGTGAACACCTAGAAGTTATTGTGAAATTAGATAACACCTGAGTGTTACTATGGAAACCCCATCCAGCTGTTAAG
>CM059343.1:7137620-7237751 GCA_030340685.1 Protosalanx chinensis
AAGCGGACGTGTTCTCAAAGAGCGTCTCTAAGTGTGTTTCGGTGGAGGGACGTACCACCTGCGTGGGCGACATTGTGTGGGCTAAGATATACGGCTTCCCCTGGTGGCCGGCCAGGGTTGTGGGCATCAGCATCAGCCGCAGGGACACAGGGCTCCTGGTCCGCCAGGAGGCACGAGTCTCCTGGTTCGGCTCCCCCACAACCTCCTTCCTCCCTCTTACCCAGCTGGCTCCCTTCCTGGAGAGCTTCCAGTCGCGCTTCGACAAGAAGAGGAGGGGCCTGTACCGCAAAGCCATCACCGAGGCAGCCCGCGCCGCCAAGCAGCTCACCCCGGAGGTCCGGGCCTTGCTCACGCAGTTCGAGACGTGAGCGGGCGAGATCCTTTCAGAGGGTTTTGTGTGTGTTTGTGCGTGCGTTTGGTACAGCTGAGGAAGTTAGGAAAAATCACAACCGAAATGTTTCGCCTCCTCTCTCTGCTGTTGCTCCTGTTGTTGCTCCTGCTGTTGCTCCCCCCCTCCAACCACCATCACCACCCGCCCTTCCTGCTGGGAACTCTCATCCACAGTTCCTCCACTCACTGTTAACCCTCTACTCTGCCTCTACTCTGCTGGTTCCCTTTCCTTCTGCCACTCTCATCTGAGGGGGGAGGGAGGCTGAGAGGGTGAGGGGGGAGGAGAGAGGCTGAGTGGGTGAGGGGGAGAGAGGATGAATGGGTGAGGGGGGAGAGAGGCTGAGTGGGTGAGGGGGGGGAAGAGAGGCTGAGTGGGGGAGAGAGGCTGAGTGGGTGAGGGGGGAAGAGAGGCTGAATGGGTGAGGGGGGGAGAGGCTGAGTGGGTGAGGGGGGAGGGAGGCTGAATGGGTGAGGGGGGGAGAGAGGCTGAGTGGGTGAGGAGGCAGGGAGGGTGAGTGGGTGAGGAGGGAGGGAGGCTGAGTGGGTGAGGGGGGAGGGTGGGTGAGGGGTCTCTAGGACTCAGTGGGGGACAGACTCACAGCTAGGGCAGCATCAGAAGCAGAGTCTCTATACTCCCCTCATGTTTTACCTAAAATATTGCTCCCAAACAGTGGAGAGTTTATAATTTTTTTCTTTACCTGTCTGCAATTGTGATTTAAAAATATCTGAATATTTGTACAAGAATTGTTGTCCATATTTCTTGAATTTGAGGCCTTTTAGGAGTGCTTTTGAACTCTTTATTTAGGGAAGGAGTTCCTCTCCACATCCAGGGTTCATTCGTTTTCTTGAGTTCTCTAGTTCCCCAGGCAAGTGTCATCACCATTTAAAAAAAGAAGATATCTCTATGCAACCAGCAGTTCTGAGAAAGAACACCGTTACTCTGGTCAGCCAACCTGCCAGGGAGCTAGCTAGCCTGTTAGCATTCAGGACAGGAGAGTTCAGAGCTAGCTAGCCTGTTAGCATTCAGGACAGGAGAGTTCAGAGCTAGCTAGCCTGTTAGCATTCAGGACAGGAGAGTTCAGAGCTAGCTAGCCTGTTAGCATTCAGGACAGGAAAGTTCAGAGCTAGCTAGCTAGCCTGTTAGCATTCAGGACAGGAGAGTTCAGAGCTAGCTAGCTAGCCTGTTAGCATTCAGGACAGGAGAGTTCAGAGCTAGCTAGCTAGCCTGTTAGCATTCAGGACAGGAGAGTTCAGAGCTAGCTAGCCTGTTAGCATTCAGGACAGGAGAGTTCAAAGCTAGCTAGCTAGCTAGCCTGCTAGCATCCAGAACAAGAAAGTTCAAAGCTAGCCCACTAGACTTCAGGTCAGTAAAGTACAGAGCTAACCTGCTAGCCTTCAGGAAAGTTGAGTTCAGAACTAGCCAGCTAGCTAGCCTGCTAGTGTACAAGACTTGTAGGTCTGTCAAGTTAAGTGCTGCTGCCTAACCTTTTAGCCTTTATGTTAGAGCAGTTAACTATTTGAGTGCTCTGATGACCCCAGGTCACCTCCAGGGCTCAGTGAGAGACCTTGGAGTAGAGAAACACCCCTTATCCCCCTCAGCACCAGGAGGATACATCCATCCCTGTAAGACAGAACTAGAGGAGAGTCTACTATTTATCATGCTCCTCTTAAACCTCCAAAGTCTTGACTGAGCTATTTTAGTCCTCGGAAAAGCCTGACACCCTCCCTACCTCTCTTTCTCTCTCTGTCTCTCTACCTCTCTCTCTCTTTCTGTCTCTGTCTCTCTACCTCTCTCTCTCTTTCTGTCTCTCTCCCTCTACCTCTCTCTCTCTTTCTGTCTCTCTCCCTCTACCTCTCTCTCTCTTTCTGTCTCTGTCTCTCTCCCTCCTCTGTCTCTCTCTTTCTCTCTCTGTCTCTCTCCCTCCTCCTCTGTTTCTCTCTCTTGAGCTGTCTCTCGATCCCTCTCTATGTAAGACTGTTCTTAGACTCTTCCTACAGTAGTTTAGAGACCCTCCAGTACAGTAGGCCTGTTAAAAACCATGGTTCAGCTGGTCAGATGCTTTCTTGAATCTCCATATTGTCTGTGTAAAGACCTTTTTTGCTCACTTTTTGGAATGTTTTGTCCACTTTAGCAGTGGTTCTTTGGCAGAGTCCAAACACTGAGTAGAGGGTGCTGTAGTTCTGTTACCTGTTAAAGCCTGATATTTGACCCTGTTTGGACTTCCTGAGTCTCTGGGTCTCCTGTGCTCCTCTGTCTCTGTGAGTGAGTGAGTGTGTGTGTGTGTGTGAGTGAGTGTGAGTGTGTCTGACTGATGGTATATCTTGTTTTTCTATAACTCCACTACCAGGCAGTCCCCTCAGACTGTGGACCTGCTCTGTCAGGTTCTGCTGCCTTGTCTCACACACAACTCACTTTGATTGATGAAAAAGACAAGAAGGTTTTCTTTGTTTTTTTTTTATTGGGGAGATGATTGGTTATTTACCTTTACTGTACAGAATGACAGTTATTGAATACAGATTTGACCAATCAGCCTTTCTTGTTACAATGTTGCTGTTCTTTTAAAGCCCCCCCCCCCCAGGGTGAGTGTCCATGCTTGTTTGAAGGCCTGGGGACAGGGAGAAAGTGTATTATCCTGATTATTATTATTATGACAGTGATGATGATGATTCTCTTGAGGTCGGTTGGCTCTTCGTTTCCTCTGCCGTTTGTTGGTGGAACTTCCTGTCTGTTTGCAGATCAGAAAATGCTGTACTATAGGGTTGATGAACCGCTGACAATAAAAAATAAAAAAAGGGAAAAAAAAGAATTTGCAACAAAAAAAACACCCAAAACAGTTCAAGAAATACTTGTGTAAATGTTTTCTGATGTTTTAAGAAGTATATAAATAAAACTGTCAACTTCAAGGAAATCCGTACCAAGTCCTCGTCATTTTAGTGGTCATGTCTCTTGAAACACTCCCAATGACAGAGCCTCAGTCTTAACGACAGCTTAAGGAAGTCCTGGACAGTTGATGGGTGAATGCTCATTTGATCATCTAAATCGTGTCATGGTCAGTTTAATTCTTGAGCCCTGTCTTCTTAAAAGGGGCACGGTTTGACCATATATTGCTTAAAATATAGAAAAGTAAACGTGCTTTTTGAAGTTCCTCTGCTATGAGTTGTTTTAGCAATTGGCACCTAATGTTCTGTTGCTATTGTTATATATGAACCCGAAAAGACAGAGATTATTCATCCTTCTATTGGACAGATTTTCTCACCTGCAAACAGATACAACTGCCCTGTTTGAGTACTCTTGCATCCTTCCTTCCTTCTCACCTTCCTTGCTTCCTCTGGTCAAGCTTAAGTGGACTGGTGAGAACAGATGGCTGAATAACTGCTGCCAGTGGAACCTCGTCCCATCATTTATACTTTACATAGGAAGGAAGGAAGCCACAGTATTGGAACTAAAGGCCCACAGGTTTACATGATGTATGACAAAACTGGAACTCTGAATACCAACTCTCCATCATGTTTCCTCACCTGTGATGTCTGTAGATCCTCACCTGTGATGTCTGTAGATCCTCACCTGTGATGTCTATAGATCCTCACCTGTGATGTCTGTAGATCCTCACCTGTGATGTCTGTAGATCCTCACCTGTGATGTCTGTAGATCCTCACCTGTGATGTCTGTAGATCCTCACCTGTGATGTCTGTAGATCCTCACCTGTGATGTCTGTAGATCCTCACCTGTGATGTCTGTAGATCCTCACCTGTGATGTCTGTAGATCCTCACCTGTGATGTCTGTAGATCCTCACCTGTGATGTCTATAGATCATCACCTGTGATGTCTATATATCCTCACCTGTGATGTCTATATATCCTCACCTGTGATGTCTGTAGATCCTCACCTGTGATGTCTATAGATCCTCACCTGTGATGTCTGTAGATCCTCACCTGTGATGTCTATATATCCTCACCTGTGATGTCTGTAGATCCTCACCTGTGATGTTTATAGATCCTCACCTGTGATGTCTGTAGATCCTCACCTGTGATGTCTATATATCCTCACCTGTGATGTCTATATATCCTCACCTGTGATGTCTATAGATCCTCACCTGTGATGTCTATAGATCCTCACCTGTGATGTCTATATATCCTCACCTGTGTTGTCTATATATCCTCACCTGTGATGTCTATAGATCCTCACCTGTGATGTCTATATATCCTCACCTGTGTTGTCTATAGATCCTCACCTGTGATGTCTGTAGATCCTCACCTGTGTTGTCTATAGATCCTCACCTGTGATGTCTGTAGATCCTCACCTGTGATATCTGTAGATCCTCACCTGTGTTGTCTGTAGATCCTCACCTGTGATGTCTGTAGATCCTCACCTGTGATGTCTATATATCCTCACCTGTGATGTTTATAGATCCTCACCTGTGATGTTTATAGATCCTCACCTGTGATGTCTGTAGATCCTCACCTGTGATGTCTGTAGATCCTCACCTGTGATGTCTATAGATCCTCACCTGTGATGTCTGTAGATCCTCACCTGTGATGTCTATATATCCTCACCTGTGATGTTTATAGATCCTCACCTGTGATGTTTATAGATCCTCACCTGTGTTGTCTATAGATCCTCACCTGTGATGTCTGTAGATCCTCACCTGTGTTGTCTATAGATCCTCACCTGTGATGTCTGTAGATCCTCACCTGTGTTGTCTGTAGATCCTCACCTGTGATATCTGTAGATCCTCACCTGTGTTGTCTGTAGATCCTCACCTGTGATGTCTGTAGATCCTCACCTGTGATGTCTATATATCCTCACCTGTGATGTTTATAGATCCTCACCTGTGATGTCTGTAGATCCTCACCTGTGATGTCTATATATCCTCACCTGTGATGTTTATAGATCCTCACCTGTGATGTTTATAGATCCTCACCTGTGATGTTTATAGATCCTCACCTGTGATGTCTATAGATCCTCACCTGTGATGTATATAGATCCTCACCTGTGATGTCTATAGATCCTCACCTGTGATGTCTGTAGATCCTCACCTGTGTTGTCTATAGATCCTCACCTGTGATGTCTGCAGATCCTCACCTGTGATGTCTATAGATCCTCACCTGTGATGTATATAGATCCTCACCTGTGATGTCTATAGATCCTCACCTGTGATGTCTGTAGATCCTCACCTGTGATGTCTATAGATCCTCACCTGTGATGTCTGTAGATCCTCACCTGTGTTGTCTATAGATCCTCACCTGTGATGTCTGCAGATCCTCACCTGTGATGTCTATAGATCCTCACCTGTGATGTATATAGATCCTCACCTGTGATGTCTATAGATCCTCACCTGTGATGTCTGTAGATCCTCACCTGTGATGTCTATATATCCTCACCTGTGATGTCTGTAGATCCTCACCTGTGATGTTTATATATCCTCACCTGTGATGTCTGTAGATCCTCACCTGTGATGTCTATATATCCTCACCTGTGATGTCTATAGATCCTCACCTGTGATGTCTATAGATCCTCACCTGTGATGTCTGTAGATCCTCACCTGTGTTGTCTGTAGATCCTCACCTGTGATATCTGTAGATCCTCACCTGTGTTGTCTATAGATCCTCACCTGTGATGTCTGTAGATCCTCACCTGTGTTGTCTATAGATCCTCACCTGTGATGTCTGTAGATCCTCACCTGTGTTGTCTGTAGATCCTCACCTGTGATATCTGTAGATCCTCACCTGTGTTGTCTGTAGATCCTCACCTGTGATGTCTGTAGATCCTCACCTGTGTTGTCTATAGATCCTCACCTGTGATGTCTGTAGATCCTCACCTGTGTTGTCTGTAGATCCTCACCTGTGATATCTGTAGATCCTCACCTGTGTTGTCTGTAGATCCTCACCTGTGATGTCTGTAGATCCTCACCTGTGATGTCTATATATCCTCACCTGTGATGTTTATAGATCCTCACCTGTGATGTCTGTAGATCCTCACCTGTGATGTCTATATATCCTCACCTGTGATGTTTATAGATCCTCACCTGTGATGTTTATAGATCCTCACCTGTGATGTTTATAGATCCTCACCTGTGATGTCTATAGATCCTCACCTGTGATGTATATAGATCCTCACCTGTGATGTCTATAGATCCTCACCTGTGATGTCTGTAGATCCTCACCTGTGTTGTCTATAGATCCTCACCTGTGATGTCTGCAGATCCTCACCTGTGATGTCTATAGATCCTCACCTGTGATGTATATAGATCCTCACCTGTGATGTCTATAGATCCTCACCTGTGATGTCTGTAGATCCTCACCTGTGATGTCTATAGATCCTCACCTGTGATGTCTGCAGATCCTCACCTGTGTTGTCTGTAGATCCTCACCTGTGATGTTTATAGATCCTCACCTGTGATGTCTGTAGATCCTCACCTGTGATGTATATAGATCTTGTACAGATCACTGAGGTGAAGCAGGTAACTCCAGACAGATTATCCCTCTGCTGACAAATGTTACCTTCCTTCCTGGAGGATCACACATCTGATATGAATTATCTCAACAGCTCACATGATTGTCGGAAACTGAAGAAGCATTTTAAAGCTTTCTGAAGGCTCATGTTTTAACCAGGAAGAAATGTTGTTTACCTAGTGTGCAGGGTCAACTTTAACACAGAACTGAGCCCATAAACCATAGAATCATGGAATCTCTTCGTGTTCACTCATCTCAAGGATTATTGTCTCATCTGTAATGATGCCAGCACACCTCCAGGAGGGGCCATGCTAGCTGGTCTCCACCTGGCAGACAGCTGTCCAGGGAGGGGATCTGTGTCAGATGGCCGGGATGGGACTGCCTACTGATAGTAGTCTATCTGTTGAGCTCTCTGTTGTCAGCTCTCTATTGAAGATGAATCCTAATCTGTTGATCTTTTCTTCCCCTTTCTCTCTAAATCTCTCCCTCTTGTCCATCACCCCTCTCCTCTATCTCCCATCCTCAGTGCTGCAACGTTGAAAGGCTGTTGATGCTGGGCGGGTCCAGTGTTTCACACACTGCCACTGGTGGAGACAGGCGGGAGACTGACAGGACGTCTGTGGCCACCATGGAGAGGGGGTTGGGGGGTTGGGGGGGGGGGGGTTGTATAATGGTCATAATTAGTCTTATTTAAGAAAAATAATTAAGAGTTCTATATTTATAAGGTAATGCAGAATGCCAAGAGAAATCATGTCAAATCAATCATTATCATGTCACATGGTCAGGCTGATATCCATATGGTTTCCTGGTCACACTCAAACCAACAGGAAGTGGATTCATCGGTGGATCTAGTTTAAAGCAGAAGAAAATCAAACGCACCCTAGAGCACAGGTGTCAAGATCTGGTCCTCAAGGGCCGCTGGAGGGCTGCTCTCCTGAAGGTATTAGATGTTACCCTGCTCCAGCACACCTCAACAGAGCTTGATAACGACCCTTTATTAGAATCAGGTGTGCTGAGGGGGGTTCAGTCATGGTATCTGGGGGGGTTCAGTCATGGTATCTGGGGGGTTCAGTCATGGTATCTGGGGGGGTTCACTCATGATATATGGGGGTTCAGTCATGATATCTGGGGGGGGTTAGTCATGGTATCTGGGGGGTTAGTCATGATATCTGGGGGGGTTAGTCATGATATCTGACACATCTCAACGGCTCGTACGCAAACTAATGATGTAGAAGTCAGAAGGGGATGTTGCTCTATGATCTTAAATCAAATTAACTATATACAGTGAGGCCAATAAGTATTTGATCACCCTGTGATTTTGCAACTTATCCCACTTAGAAAACATGGAGGGGTATAACATTTAAATCGTAGGTGCATTTCCACTGTAAGATAGAATAAATATATTTTTTATCCAGAAATCCCATTGTACAATTTTTTTGTTCTTTTTTTTATATTACTTTGTCAAGTAATTACTAAGTATTTGATCACTTGAGTCAAACAATGTTAATATTTGGTACAGAAGCCTTTGTTAACAATTACAGAGGTCAAATGGTTTCTGTAGCTCTTCACAAAATGTGCACACTGCAGCAGGGATTTTGGTCCATTCCTCCATACAGATCTTCTCTAGATCCGTCAGAGTTTGGGGCTGTCGCCGAGCAACACAGAGTTTGAGCCCCCTTCAAAGATGTTCTATTAGGTTTAGGTCTGTAGACTGGCTAGGCCACTCCAGAACCTTGATATGCTTCTTACAGAGCCACTCCTTGGTTCTCCTGGCTGTGTGCTTCAGGTCGTTATGTTGGAAGATCCAGCCAAGACCCATCTTCACTCCTCTGGATCATCCAGATGGTCATATTCAAACTTCTGGTTATGCCCATGTTAGTATTTAGAGTTTAGACTGATTGTGGGGTGCACAGGTGCCGTGAAGAAAGCTAACAACCTCAAACAGGTGCTACTAATTTAGAATCATGAGCAGAGTGGAGTTGGATTACTTAAAGCAGAACAGCAGGTCTTTGCGGGTCAGAAATCTGTCTGATAAGCAAGTGATCAAATATTTATTTGACACAGTAATATACAAATAAATAAAACATCGTTTTTATTCAGTCTCAGTGGAAATGCACCTACGATGACAATTGAATACCCTTCCATGTTTTCTAAGTGAAAGAACTTCAAATCACAATAATATATAATACTTATTGACCTCACTATATACATATATATATTCATGTACAAAAAAAGATTATAAATGCAATAAAGATTGCATGTGCTATGCTGTTGTAGTGAAGTGATCAAGGAATGGGCTTCATTATATTCAAGCTGTTTTCAAAACTGACCCCCCCCCCCCCCCCCCCCCCGAGATCAGAGGTCACCAGACCTGTTGCCATGGAGACATCTACAGTGTCACAGGCATATGTAGGTGCTATACCATATGTAGTATGCTGTGCACGTTACATTCTCAGTGTCTCTCACATGACCCAGCAGGCATGTAACTGGACCCCAACTCATGTACATACGTGCGTTTCGGAACAATCAGTGAATCTCCACACACACCTGGAGACTGAGGTGACACCGCTTGGTTAGAGACTATCTGTTCTGTATCTTCCAATCAGTAAATCTGCTTTTTGCCTTTGTACTTGTGTGTTTCTTTAACTGTGAATGTCAACGCTGCCTTTGAAAGAGTGGACACACATTTACAGGTCTTCAATTCCAAGATTCAAACAGACCACACGGGGGCGCTACAGGCAGGGAAGCTTTAATGGCTCAATATTCAGGGGACAAAAGGAGGATTAGCAGCATGTAGTCTGACAGAATATTCTACACAGCCCACATGCCAGAGTACACCAACCCCAGCAGCACGCACACACACACATCATGGACACACCCACTGCCCTCTGAGTGGGGGTCATCAGAAGAGGGGGGGGGGATGTTACCACATCAGAACAGATGGCAGATGAGAAGGACATGAGATAAGAAGAGAGGGAGACGGAGGAGAGGAGGAAAAGAGAGGGAGGAGGAGGAAGAGGGGGAGGAGAAAGAGGGAAAGGAAGAAGAGAGGGAGGAGGAGGAAGAGAGGGGGAGGAGGAAGAGAGGGGGAGGAGGAAGAGAGGGGGAGGAGGAAGAGAGGGGGAGGAGGAAGAGAGAGGGAGGAGGAAGAGAGGGGGGGAGGAAGAGAGAGGGAGGAGGAAGAGAGGGGGAGGAGGAGGAAGAGAGGGGGAGGAGGAAGAGAGGGGGAGGAGGAAGAGAGAGGGAGGAGGAAGAGAGGGGGAGGAGGAAGAGAGGGGGAGGAGGAAGAGAGGGGGAGGAGGAAGAGAGGGGGAGGAGGAAGAGAGGGGGAGGAGGAAGAGAGAGGGAGGAGGAAGAGAGGGGGAGGAGGAAGAGAGGGGGAGGAGGAAGAGAGGGGGAGGAGGAAGAGAGGGGGAGGAGGAAGAGAGGGGGAGGAGGAAGAGAGAGGGAGGAGGAAGAGAGGGGGAGGAGGAGGAAGAGAGGGGGAGGAGGAAGAGAGAGGGAGGAGGAAGAGAGGGGGAGGAGGAGGAAGAGAGGGGGAGGAGGAGGAAGAGGGAAAGGAAGAAGAGGGAGGAGGAGGAAGAGGGGGAGGAGGAAGAGAGGGAGGAGTAGGAAGAGGGGGGGAGGAAGAGAGGGAGGAGGAGGAAGAGGGAAAGGAAGAAGAGGGAGGAGGAGGAAGAGGGGGAGGAGGAAGAGAGGGGGAGGAGTAGGAAGAGAAGGGGAATATGAAGAGGGGGAGAGGAGGAAGAGAGGAGGAAGAGAGGAGGAAGAGAGAGGGAAGAGAGGAGGAAGAGAGGGGGATGAGAGGGGGATGAGAGGAGGAAGAGAGGAGGAAGAGAGGGGGATGAGAGGAGGAAGAGAGGAGGAAGAGAGGGGGAAGAGAGGGGGAGGAAGAAAATAAGGGGACTAGGAAGAGGGGGAGAGGAGTGGGAGATGTCAGTCTTTTGGTTGTTCATGTGATGAATGATAATGTTAGTGGTGAAACTTTATTTTGTGTATCCATGGTTGAGTTGGTGTAACATGTTGGTCCTGCTCACTGTTGTTATCTGTTATCTGTTATCTGTTATCTGTTGTTGTTGGAACCCTGGACAAAGTTAACAGAGTAGGAACCTGTGTTCTCATCTTGATTGACCTGGAAGTTGGAGGTTGAAAGACCGAATGGCCTTAGGAACATGTTCCCCAAGTCCTTCAGTTTACCTAAACACACACACACACACACACACACACGTTAAGAACAGTTAGAAGTGGAGGAATTCTATAACAACAGAGCAGAGGCTGCAGTTTCAAGCTGTGCTGCAGTCTAGTCAATAAGGTGAGAGGTTCAATACAGCAACAGCCTACAGTCAAACCAACACCTCCCTCCATTTTCTCTCTCCTCCTTTCTCTGTGAGAACATCACATAATACCCAACACAGAGCAGACAGTACAGAACATACTCATCATCTCCTCCTTTAGCTTCTCGTTCCGCTCATGGATCTGCTGAGGTAACCTCTAGAAGTGACAGAAGACAGAGAGAAACAGAGAGAGAGAGACACAGAGAGACACAGACAGAAACACAGAGAGAGAGAGAGAGAGAGAGAGAGAGAGGGAGAGACAGAGAGAGACAGAGAGAAACAGAGAGAGACAGAGAGAGAGAGACACAGAGAGAAACAGAGAGAGAGAGAGAGAGAGAGAGGGAGAGACACAGAGAGAGACAGAGAGAAACAGAGAGACACAGAGAGAAACAGAGAGAGAGAGAGACACAGAGAGAAACAGAGAGAGAGAGAGAGAGAGGGAGAGACACAGAGAGAGACAGAGAGAAACAGAGAGAGACAGAGAGAGAGAGACACACAGAGAGACACAGACAGAAACAGAGAGAGAGAGAGAGAGGGGGAGAGACAGAGAGTGACAGAGAGAGACACAGAGAGAGAGAGAGAAACAGAGAGAGAGAGAGAGAGAGGGAGAGACAGAGAGAAACAGAGAGAGAGAGAGAGAGAGAGAGATGGAGAGACACAGAGTGACAGAGAGAGACACAGAGAGAGACAGAGAGAAACAGAGAGAGAGAGAGAGGGAGAGAGAGAGAAACAGAGAGAGAGAGAGAGAGATGGAGAGACACAGAGAGAGAGAGACAGAGAGAAACAGAGAGAAACAGAGAGAAACAGAGAGAGAGAGAGAGAGGGAGAGACACAGAGAGAGACAGAGAGAGACAGAGAGAGACAGAGAGAGACACAGAGAGAAACAGAGAGAGAGAGAGGGAGAGACAGAGAGAGAGAGAGAAACAGAGAGAGACACACAGAGAGAAACAGAGAGAGAGAGAGAGACACAGAGAGAGAGAGACAGAGAGAAACAGAGAGAGAGACACAGAGAGAAACAGAGAGAGAGAGAGAGAGAGAGACAGAGAGAGAGAGAGGGAGAGACACAGAGGGAGAGACACAGAGTAGATGTAGTCAGGAAGTGGGTGAGAATGAACAGGATGTATGTTAAACTGGTATGCTAATGTTGAAAGGTTCAAGTTTGAGGTGATTCTGTGTCCCCCTGGTATGTCCCCCTGGTGTGTGTCCCCCTGGTGTGTGTCCCCCTGGTGTGTGTGTCCCCCTGGTGTGTCCCCCTGGTGTGTCCCCCTGGTGTGTGTCCCTGGTATGTCCCCCTGGTGTGTCCCCCTGGTGTGTGTCCCTGGTGTGTGTCCCTGGTATGTCCCCCTGGTGTGTCCCCCTGGTGTGTGTCCCCCTGGTGTGTGTCCCTGGTGTGTGTCCCCCTGGTGTGTGTCCCCCTGGTGTGTCCCCCTGGTGTGTCCCCCTGGTGTGTCCCCCTGGTGTGTCCCCCTGGTGTGTCCCCCTGAGGAGGGCTCCTCACCAGACAGGCGTCCCTGGCCGTGGTCTGGCTGGGCTCCAGCAGCAGGGCAGCCTTGTAGTCCTCCAGAGCCTCATCCAGCTTGTCTGTCTTCTCATGCAGCTCAGCACGGCGCACCAAGGCACGCACATAGTCTGGCTTCAGCTCAATGGCTTTAGCACACACACAGACATACACACACAGACATACACACACAGACATACACACACAGACATACACAGACATACACACACAGACATACACACACAGACATACACACAGGCATACAAACAGACACACATACACACAGGTATACACACAGACATACACACACAGGTATACACACAGATACAGACACAGGCATACACACACACCATGTGTTTCAGTATGAATGTGTTCAAGCTACATTTACATGTATTCATTTATCAGACACTTTTATCTAGAGTGACTTACAGTAAGTACAGGGACATTCCCCTGAGGCAAGTAGAGTGAAGTGCCTTGCCCAAGGACACAATGTCATGTAGCCAAAGCCGGGAATCGAACTCACGACCTTCCGATCATGAGCCTTAACTGCTGAGCCACCTGACTCCCATGCTAGAAGGAGACTGGTGTTCAGACCCTAACCAGGACACACACATGCAGCAGGAAAGTAGGGCAGCATGTCCCAGCATCACACACACTCACACACACACACACACACACACACACTGGGGTGACTCACCTTTGGTACAGTCAGCGATGGCTTTGTTATTCTTCTCCTGTTAGAGGACAGAGGTGGTTCACAAACACAACAATAACAAGCATGGAAGCCTTCAGAACCTGGTCAAGTTACAGTGAGACATTACATCTCCTGTAGTTATGGTCCATCGTCCAGGTGTAGTCATGGTTACGGTACGTAATACATTACCAGGTGGGTGTAGTCATGGTTACGGCATGTAATGCATTACCAGGTGTAGTCATGGTTACAGTATGTAATGTATTACCAGGTGTAGTCATGGTTACGGTATGTAATGTATTACCTTGTGTAGTCATGGTTACGGTATGTAATGTATTACCAGGTGTAGTCATGGTTACGATATGTAATGCATTACCAGGTGTAGTCATGGTTACGGTATGTAATGCATTACCAGGTGTAGTCATGGTTACGGTATGTAATGTATTACCAGGTGTAGTCATGGTTACGGTATGTAATGTATTACCAGGTGTAGTCTGGCAGCAGCCCGGTTGGAGAACAGGACGGCCCTCTCCTTGCTGTAACACACAGGACACACCCCCAACGCTGACGTGTACCACTCCTCTGCCTCAGCGTGCTCTGGGACGACCACACACACACACACAGCAGACAGACAGACATAAACACACTTGTTAATAACAATGAAAATAACTTGGTTTACAGGGCCAGTGAACAGTTCTAGTGAAGAGTTTCTCACCTCCATTCTTAAAGTGACTGTTGCCCTTCTCCTTCAGAGTGAGACTCTCTTCCCTCCGCTTCTGAAAAGACAGAATACAGAACAACTCTTTATTCCAGACAGGCAAAACTTCCTACCAAGACTATAACATGAAAGACTGTATCTGACAGTGTTTAACAGTCTAACTGTATCAGACAGTTGTTAACAGTCTGACTGTATCTGACAGTGTTTAACAGTCTAACTGTATCAGACAGTTGTTAACAGTCTGACTGTATCTGACAGTGTTTAACAGTCTGACTGTATTTGACAGTGTTTAAGTCTGACTGTATCTGACAGTGTTTAACAGTCCGACTGTATCTGACAGTGTTTAACAGTCCGACTGTATCAGACAGTTTAGTGACAGTGTTAGATTCCGCAGGTCCTTCCTTCCTGCTGCTGTCAGACTGTTTAACAATAATCACTAAATACTGCTGTCCATAGCCACTATCATGTGCTACACCTTTACCATTATTATAACTATTACCTTCACTACCTCACCACCATGCAGTATTACTGTTATTACTCTTTTATTGTATCTATATCTGTATTATATATTTTTTGGCTTTTATTACTTACCTCAATCATGTGCAATACTCATGTTATATTGATACTCTGTACTAAGTGCAATATTTCTACTTAACTTGCTTACTTTTGCAATACTGTAATGCTGTAAATCTCCATTCTCCAAAACTGTCTATATGTCTATATGTCTACCTAACTTATTTTTTTATCATACTCTTGCAAAATACTGTAATTCTGTATCTCAAGTGCAATAACTGCCTGCATGTCGACTTGTCGACTTAACTTACTATTTTGTACACTGGACTACTTAACCAGACTACTTAATTACTTATTTTCTTATTTTTTTTAAGATATCTGACCTTATCGTGCCCGCCTATTGCTATTGCCATTGTTATTGCTATTGTTATGTTATTGTCATTATGTATATTACCCTGCAACTCTGTGTGCTGTACTTTACCCTGCTGCTGTTGTGAACTGCAATTTCCACCTCCTGGAGGACAAATAAAGGTTCATCTAATCTATCTGACAGTGTTTAACAGTCTGACTGTATCTGACAATGTTTAACAGTCTGACTGTATCTGACAGTGTTTGACAGTCTGACTGTATCTGACAGTGTTTGACAGTCTGACTGTATCTGACAGTGTTTAACAGTGTGACTGTATCAGACAGTGTTTAACAGTCTGACTGTATCTGACAGTGTTTAACAGTCTGACTGTATCTGACAGTGTTTAACAGTCTGACTGTATCTGACAGTGTTTAACAGTCTGACTGTATCTGACTGTGTTTAACAGTCTGACTGTATCTGACTGTGTTTAACAGTCTGACTGTATCTGACTGTGTTTAACAGTTTGTGTGCACAACCTTTCTGAAGTGATGTAGTGGTTTTTATGTAGCAAAACACATCCAATAGTAAAATATTGTCTACATGAGTGTCTGAGTCTGACGTACCTCCTTCTCTTCCTCAGTTAAGTCTTTCTCCACCTCTCCCAGGTGTTCTTCATCAAACTCAGGACCTGGGAATTCTTCCTCTTTCAACTCTGAGTCGGAATCTCTCCCACCGTCCAGCATCTTGTCTCCTTCCTCACCTCCACACTCATCCCATCTCTCCTTCTCTTCCTCCTTCTCTTCCTCCTCCTCCTCTTCCATGTCCAACTTTTCTCCTTCCAGCTCTGCTCCTGTATCCCCCAGGATGTCGGCTCCTGTCCCTGGGAGATATATCCCTGTCTGCCCGTCTGTCTCTGAGACCTGGCTGACTTCTGCAGCTTCAGCGCTCCTTAAAGAGTCGTGTGGACTGCCTGGCCTGGCCTCTGCATCTACCAACCCCAGCGTTGACTCTAGGCTCTCCTGGCAGTCGTAGAAGCAGTCCTCCTCCTGGTCTGATGCTCTGGGGAACCCTGTTCCACCTTGACTTTCTGACACTCTTAAGGAGCTCCTTACTCTGTCCTGGAGGACATCGCTTTCAGCTGAGGACTCCATTTGAAACAGCACCAACTGCTCACCAATAGAGACAATGGGTGTGACACAGGTGAGACACGATCCGTTTAAATAACATCACAAGACAATCTTGCTTCTTACAGAATTAAGTAAAGTTAGCTTGCTACCTAAAATGAACTGGCATGGAAACGAATAAGGTACATGGACTCATTAAAATGATGAGCCTACAGTAAGGCTAACTCTAACTAGCATGTTAAATACTCAGGTCAGCCTGGACCAGTTTGAAGTCAACTTCAGAAACATAGGAAATACGTTTTACGAATTTAAACTGCAGCTTAATCTAACTATCCAAAGATCCCTGATAAGTAGCCCAGCTTTCTGAAGGTAGATAAAGACTGTTCATCATTCATGTTGTTGTTGACTCTACTACCATGCTACAATGTTACCTATCTTAACACATCAGAGACAATCTGACACATCAAAGGAACAATGATGTCAGCTGGCGATCATATTCACCACTATAACAGGTTTGCAGTTCAAGCAAAGTTCTTTATTTATGTAATAATAAATAAATCTTTAATCAGAGACATGCTTACCTGCTGGGAAGATTTACAGTCGACCTTTTCCGCCTTTCTGTCCAATCAGAGAGCAGCACTCTTCCGGGGGTTCCTGGGTAATGTAGTCATTGAGTTATTTTACCGAAAATATTGGTGTATTAATAAAATACAGAATTACTCGTTATTCATTTCAAATATTTAATATTTAATGTGTACCCAGAAAGCCGTTAGCCCTGTGCTTTAATTCCTGCATCCTCTTCAGATATCTACATGTTTCTAAGAATCCCGTCTCAACCAATGACTAAAAAAATGAACATAGAAACAGCCGCTAAAAAAAGAGCAGCCAAACATCTCGATCTCCCTCTGGTGGCTGGAGGCTGTTTAACTCATATTAATAAGCCCCTTCCAGAGCGGTAGATATTCATATAATATGATATTATATATCTAGTTATATCTACCGCTCTGGCCCCTTCCACGTTGACGGGACAAGCAGAATATTAAGTTTATTAGTCTATGTCTAATAACGTATTTTCAGAGATTGTTTCTGTCATTTTGGGTCATTATTATCACTCTGATATCAAATAAATGGCACATTTTCTGATCAGTTGGTTATTTTATTTACATTTATTCATATTCATATAATATATATAGAACATATATATATATTATTTGTTTGCTTTCTCCTGCCATAGTCAATTATGTGTTTGTATATCTTGCAAGGCAAATAAAAGGTCAATACCAGGGTCTTGAATATGATGCAGGCCATGATGGGAAGGGCCATGATGCTTTTTGGATCCTCCGAAGGAGACGGCTTCACATTTTATGATAGAAAAAGTGTTGCTTTGGCAAGATTAAGTTGAGACACATGGGAGTATAGTTATGTTTAAACTATTTTTTTTTTAAACTAATTCAATCTAATGCTTTACCAAAATCAGACACTATCGATACAAAATAACTTCTTCTTATTGTGAACAACGTTTACAAGTTTACCTTAAAACTAAATCACTAACACATGGGTGAACTTATTTCAAATGTCTATTTAATTGTTCAGGCATAAAACTCATAACTCCTTGAACATAATGAAAAAACTACTTGGAACTGCAAGATTCTGTTTTTTGAACTCAAATGTGTTTTCCACTTTACACAAGCTTTTCTACTTCACAGTGTAGGTGAAAAGGAAGAGTCTTCAAAGATGTATGGTTGTCTAGAATCCACTCACCCCAGGGCCGCCATCGTCAGTATTGCAGTACAATTTGTCATTGTACTTGCCTGGCAATACTACTTTTAGTTCAGATAATGTGTTAATGACAGTTTTTCATGCTGCCAGCTGCCCCCTCAAACCCCTTGTAATACGCTAACCAGCCCATAATAAACAGGATAAATAGGTTTGTTTTGAGCAAAGATATATGTCACCGGTGGAAAGTGATGTTGAAAACATTCTTCTTAACTATGTAGTTGATTAATGAGATTTATTTTATTATCAGTTCAATTTCATTCAAATTCACCAAGATGCAATTTGGTAAACCACCACATTAAATTCATGAAGGGAGAGGAGGTCTTAGATGAGATAGAACATGTCAGGAGGTCTTAGATGAGATAGAACATGTCAGGAGGTCTTAGATGAGATAGAACATGTCAGGAGGTCTTAGATGAGATAGAACATGTCAGGAGGTCTTAGATGAGATAGAACATGTCAGCTGGTCTTAAATGAGATAGAACATGTCAGGAGGTCTTAAATGAGATAGAACATGTCAGCTGGTCTTAAATGAGATAGAACATGTCAGGAGGTCTTAGATGAGATAGAACATGTCAGGAGGTCTTAGATGAGATAGAACATGTCAGGAGGTCTTAAATGAGATAGAACATGTCAGGAGGTCTTAAATGAGATAGAACATGTCAGGAGGTCTTAGATGAGATAGAACATGTCAGGTATTGTAGTACATAGTTGCATTTGTGTCAGTATTACAAACTTCCTCCCTGCTTAATGTTTGCCAATATGTTTTAACTTGTTTTTTATTTTCCCCAAACAGGTCAGGGAGAGACAGACAGGTCAGGGAGAGACAGACAGGTCAGGGAGAGACAGACAGGTCAGGGAGAGACAGACAGGTCAGGGAGAGACAGACAGGTCAGGGAGAGACAGAAAGGTCAGGGACAGACAAACAGGTCAGGGAGAGACAGACAGGTCAGGGAGAGACAGACAGGTCAGGGACAGACAGACAGGTCAGGGAGAGACAGACAGGTCAGGGAGAGACAGACAGGTCAGGGACAGACAGACAGGTCAGGGAGAGACAGACAGGTCAGGGACAGACAGACAGGTCAGGGAGAGACAGACAGGTCAGGGAGAGACAGACAGGTCAGGGAGAGACAGACAGGTCAGGGAGAGACCGACAGGTCAGGGAGAGACAGACAGGTCAGGGACAGACAGACAGGTCAGGGAGAGACAGACAGGTCAGGGAGAGACCGACAGGTCAGGGAGAGACAGACAGGTCAGGGACAGACAGACAGGTCAGGGACAGACAGACAGGTCAGGGAGAGACAGACAGGTCAGGGACAGACAAACAGGTCAGGGAGAGACAGACAGGTCAGGGACAGACAGACAGGTCAGGGACAGACCGACAGGTCAGGGACAGACAGCCAGTCGGACTTTGTGAACCAGCCTTAGGGACATTATTGTCAACCCAGATCTCTGTAAACCTTTTTCAACTATTTTCATTAAAACCATATTAGACTTAAAGTACGAGACTCTGTGTCTCTTTTAATGAACATGCTGGGGAAAAGCCTTACACATACTTGGATATTTTGACAACTCAGAGGATAATAGATAAAAGGCCATTTTTCCCAACACAATTCAAGGTGATGGGATACATCTGCACCCAACTGTCCTAACAAAAATATATTGTATATATTATAAATAACTACTGTTGTCATGCTGATGGGACTCATTTCCCATCACAACATACTAATAATAAGTTACCATTCATCAACTTCCACTTGAAAAAGATGTGAATGCCTTCAATTCAAAAGACATCAGGCTGGGGATTTCCACACAGGGGGGCTGGTGTTTCTAACCCAAACATGCATACACACACTATAAGTTGACTCAACTTAACTCAGTCAAAGCAACAAGATCACTTGATTGAGTCAAATGGCAACAATTACTAAACTAAACTAACAATTTTAGTACCCAATTCTATGTTATCCCACTGAAAAACAAGCATAATACACATAACTGGGTCGTCGTGCGTCTCGACAGGCCTGGGCAAGACATTTGGCAATGCTACTTTTAAAATAGTGATGGCACCCCTGACTTACTGTATTCTCCCCTACATGCTGCAGAGAAAATAGAATATTAAAATGTTTCACTCACAATGTATTGACAGACAACCCTGCTAAGTTACTGTTGTTGTCAACACTCTCCTGCTACTAGCTTGTCTGTGTGCCGATGCAAAGAGGATTCTGCTTGTTTAATTGACCCTCAATAATAACGACACATTATTACTCACTTGCCCTCTTGCACATGAACATTTCTGCTTTGATGGTGCTTGGTGAAGCTCTTAAACTTCTTATTACTCTTTAAAGACTTCACTTTGACCCCTGGAGTAGGTTATTTAAAGACTTCACTTTGACCCCTGGAGTTATTTTAGACCTGTTGAAGGAACCTATAAATAACACGGCACATTAGAAGACACTGACAAGTAACGTTTATTGGAAAAGAAAACATTTGATCCAAATCATCACAATGTATAAAACTCTGGACATGCACTACTTGACACAACATTATACATATCAGGGATAAATTACTATTAAAATGATATCTGGTTTGGTTTCAGAGTGAATCTGCAGAGTCAGCTCTCTATAAACCATAATATGTGTAACTGACAGATGTAACGATAAATACACAACTTTAAATAACTTTGCGAGCGACACAAAGTGTGGCCCAGTTTTGATTTGACAACCACTGGTTTGAGGGACAGAACCTACTGTGGTGTGACTGCATGTGGGAGAGACTAGGAACAGACATACTGTCAGACATTATAATGATGAGTTCACACAGTTATGAAGGACATCTACCCAGTCACTCATTCACACATCTACCCAGTCACTCATTCACACATCTACCCAGTCACTCATTCACACATCTACCCAGTCACTCATTCACACATCTACCCAGTCACTCATTCACACATCTACCCAGTCACTCATTCACACATCTACCCAGTCACTCATTCACACATCTACCCAGTCACTCATTCACACATCTACCCAGTCACTCATTCACACATCTACCCAGTCACTCATTCACACATCTACCCAGTCACTCATTCACACATCTACCCAGTCACTCATTCACACATCTACCCAGTCACTCATTCACACATCTACCCAGTCACTCATTCACACATCTACCCAGTCACTCATTCACACATCTACCCAGTCACTCATTCACACATCTACCCAGTCACTCATTCACACATCTACCCAGTCACTCATTCACACATCTATCCAGTCACTCATTTACACATCTACCTAGTCACCCATTCAGCCAGACACTAGAACAATATATCCTGACAGTACAGTGAGACCTCCCCACCCCCATTCTGCTGGGATCCATGGCAGGTCACAGTGAGCTAATGCATCAGTTGCAGAGAATGAAGTCACACTGAGAAGATGTCACAAGTGGGTGAAGGACATCTGGCCTACAGACAGAAACCCAGCTTAACCTTAACCACAGTTACAACCTCTTCATACAATATAACATAACTATTTGCTAAGGGGACTGACTGGAAGTGAATCCTAGAATGAACCATAACTGTTCAGAATGATGCAGAGCCTCTAAACTCTGTCTAAAGAAGCAGCTGGTAGACCAGCCAGCATCCAGCCATGAAGTGACCATGTGTGTGTCTGGATGCTGAAAGAAACACAACATCATCAATGTAGGTTCACTCTGATATCAAGGACACGTCCTTTAGTGAGAGACTGAGGCTGTGAAGGAGCTTGATATCACCACTGATCAGCCAATCCCAATGAACGTTTGTCTGTGTTTGTCAGGGTCCTTATTGAGAACTGTGACGGTATGTGAAAACCATGCTGCAACAGTTATCTTGTTCAGTAACATAACAGACCACCACAGCTTAACTATTCTAGAAAGGTCACTGTTTCATGAATCCTCCTCCATACATCCCAGCACCTCCACACTTCACTAGTCTCAGTGCTTAGATAAATCATTACTAGTGGTCAACATCAGTGATGGACATTGAGGAACTGCAAATCATTCTCTTCAAGAATGCAACATTAAATCAATTATTCATTCTGAATCTGAATTTAAACCTTTTGATTTGCATTCCAACTCTACCACTGAACTATACTTATCCTTGTCATCAGGAGAACAATGATCTTGTTGTGTCCCTGCATTGATGTCGCCAGTGTGAAAAGCGAGTTCTTGTGCTTCTGTGTCACAGTTCATGAACCCTTTCAGTGGCGTCCCTCATGATTACATCAGGCTCTCTGAGGCTCTGACATCTTCTCCACGCTGATCCATGTCGCCATTTCCACTCTGCCCGTTAACAAGGACTGACACCAGCTCCTGTGGTGACACCAGATTTACCCTGCCGAGTCCCAGCCCTCCCTGGCTCCCAGCCCCTGGGAGAGCCAGCACCTGCCCAGAGACGGGGCTCCCAGCCCCTGGGAGAGCCAGCACCTGCCCAGAGACGGGGCTCCCGGGCCGGGAGAGGGTGGACAGCATGGACCCGGTGCCCCAGCCAGGCTCCAGGGTTGCACCCCCTCTAGTGCCTTCCCCTGCCCCTCTGCCGGCCCTGCTGACACAGCGGGGGGAGGGTGTGATGGAGGACAGGGTTTGCAGGCTGCAGTTCAGGTAAGCTTGGTTGGAGGCGGAGCCTAAGTGAGGCTGGTAGTTGTAATAGGCTGGCCAGCCCTGCTTCCTCCTCTGGTGCCACTGGCAGCGCAGGATGCGGATGAAGGCCATTTTGAACTCTCGGCTGTAGCAGGGATAGATGATGGGGTTCAGACAGCTGTTGAAGTAGCCCAGCCAGAAGATCACCTTGAAGAAGGGCTTCGGAGGACGCAGGTTTGGGTTGAAAGAACCTGAGAACGATACAGAACCATCAGAAAAACATACAAGCCAGAACACCATCCATTTCTAGTTATTCTGCCATGTTTCTATGGATTGTTTCTATGGACTGTTTTCTATTCCAGGCAGCAACGCATCATTTATAAACCTGCCATGTTTGGGGTCTATCACATTGCAATGCTCAGTGACTGATGCTCTTTTGTAAAGCTCTCTCTTGTAATTCGCTTTAGATAAAAGCATCTGCTAAATGATTAAATGTAAATGTAACACCAATGAGCAAGACTGTCTTGTGTTTGTCATTGCAGCATGTACTTCTTTTAAGCACCACAAGGTGGTAGACTAACACTTGCTGATCTGATCGTCTAGTGTGTTCTAGTGCCTTTATTCCTTAATTCCTGTATGCATCGATGTGACAGTGAGCTGCTGTAACAAAAGAGTTTCCCCTTGGGGATCAATAAAGTATTTCTGATTCTGATCAGATGTCAAATAAAGCAGAAGAAGCTATGTGGCATCTGTCTGTCAGTCCTCACATACTGTGGTTGGTTGAAAAGTTGACAGAGGTTTCCCTGTGTTATCTACGTCTGATTGATTTGACTCAGACAGACTTTCACCCCGCCTGCCCGATCCCTGATACACTAATGGGACTAGCTATTATTCAGTCTATCCAGTAGTTGAAGGATCGTACACTCTTTAGTGGTATGGAGAACCTTTTTTTCACAATTCACATTGTGCTTTTGACCTCATTAAATAAAATCACTGAACAGATCAATAAAAGCCCAGAGCAGTGAGGTAGTCCAGCCTGCAAGGTGTGATCTTCATTATTCCAGCCCCCTGACTGCATGACAATAACATCATAAAACTGGAGTCACAGACAATCTAAATCAGCCCCAGGCTCTCAGCCTGTCAAACTGTCCTGGCCTGCAGGGAGCCCATTAGTTCAGAAACACTATAAACTATCCCTCTGAGAATATACGTTCCCATCTTCTCCCTTTCCCCCACCAAGACCAGTCATCCCCCTCTCCTCTCCTCTTCCATCTTAAAGGTCAGTCATACCCCCACAATGCCAGACTCGTCTTGGTTTGTACACAGACCACAATCCCCTGAGATCAGCACTCAAGGAAAACTTAACCACTAATACACTAAAGAATTATAGCAACATTTTGTCAGAAGAGTCATATTTCAAACTTTGCAAAGTCAACAGCTATTCTCAGACTGGCTTTGGGAGCGACTGCAGTTTTTCCTCAAACTTTGCTGCCACTCCGTCATACAGACATCGACCTGCTGCTCTATCTACTACAGAGCACCTCCACCTGCTGCTCTATCTACTACAGAGCACCTCGACCTGCTGCTCTATCTACTACAGAGCACCTCCACCTGCTGCTCTATCTACTACAGAGCACCTCCACCTGCTGCTCTATCTGCTACAGAGCACCTTTACCTGCTGCTCTATCTGCTACAGAGCACCTCCACCTGCTGCTCTATCTGCTACAGAACACCTCAACCTGATGCTCTATCTACTACAGAGCACCTCAACCTGCTGCTGCTCTATCTGCTACAGAGCACCTCCACCTGCTGCTCTATCTGCTACAGAGCACCTCCACCTGCTGCTCTATCTGCTACAGAGCACCTTTACCTGCTGCTCTATCTACTACAGAGCACCTCCACCTGCTGCTCTATCTACTACAGAGCACCTCCACCTGCTGCTCTATCTGCTACAGAGCACCTCCACCTGCTGCTCTATCTACTACAGAGCACCTCCACCTGCTGCTCTATCTACTACAGAGCACCTCCACCTGCTGCTCTATCTGCTACAGAGCACCTCCACCTGCTGCTCTATCTGCTACAGAGCACCTCCACCTGCTGCTCTATCTGCTACAGAGCACCTCCACCTGCTGCTCTATCTGCTACAGAGCACCTCCACCTGCTGCTCTATCTACTACAGAGCACCTCCACCTGCTGCTCTATCTGCTACAGAGCACCTCCACCTGCTGCTCTATCTACTACAGAGCACCTCCACCTGCTGCTCTATCTGCTACAGAGCACCTTTACCTGCTGCTCTATCTACTACAGAGCACCTCAACCTGATGCTCTATCTACTACAGAGCACCTCAACCTGCTGCTGCTCTATCTGCTACAGAGCACCTCCACCTGCTGCTCTATCTACTACAGAGCACCTCCACCCAATGCTCTATCTACTACAGAGCACCTCCACCTGCTGCTCTATCTGCTGCAGAGCACCTCCACCTGCTGCTCTATCTGCTACAGAGCACCTCCACCTGCTGCTCTATCTACTACAGAGCACCTCCACCCAATGCTCTATCTACTACAGAGCACCTCCACCTGCTGCTCTATCTGCTACAGAGCACCTCCACCTGCTGCTCTATCTACTACAGAGCACCTCCACCCAATGCTCTATCTACTACAGAGCACCTCCACCTGCTGCTCTATCTGCTACAGAGCACCTCCACCTGCTGCTCTATCTACTACAGAGCACCTCCACCCAATGCTCTATCTACTACAGAGCACCTCCACCTGCTGCTCTATCTACTACTGAGCACCTCCACCTGCTGCTCTATCTACTACAGAGCACCTCCACCTGCTGCTCTATCTACTACAGAGCACCTCCACCTGCTGCTGCTCTATCTGCTACAGAGCACCTCCACCTGCTGCTCTATCTACTACGGAGCACCTCCACCTGCTGCTCTATCTACTACAGAGCACCTCCACCTGCTGCTCTATCTGCTACAGAGCACCTCCACCTGCTGCTCTATCTGCTACAGAGCACCTCCACCTGCTGCTCTATCTACTACAGAGCACCTCCACCTGCTGCTGCTCTATCTGCTACTGACAGTTAGCCTGGAGCAGTTATGAGTCATATCAGTGCTACTTTGGGCTGATGTATCAGTTATCAGTCATATCAGTGCTACTTTGGGCTGATGTATCAGTTATCAGTCATATCAGTGCTACTTTGGCCTGATGTATCAGTTATCAGTCATATCAGTGCTACTTTGGGCTGATGTATCAGTTATCAGTCATATCAGTGCTACTTTGGGCTGATGTATCAGTTATCAGTCATATCCGTGCTACTTTGGGCTGATGTATCAGTTATCAGTCATATCAGTGCTACTTTGGGCTGATGTATCAGTTATCAGTCATATCAGTGCTACTTTGGGCTGATGTATCAGTTATCAGTCATATCAGTGCTACTTTGGGCTGATGTATCAGTTATCAGTCATATCAGTGCTACTTTGGGCTGATATCTTGGTCAAGGACAAGACAGGAGAGGGCGGTTTGGTTTTCTATTGTGGAGAAAACCCATGTGAGCACATGGAGAACACGCTAACTCCACACAGAGTAACCCATGTGAGCACATGGAGAACACGCTAACTCCACACAGAGAAACCCACGTGAGCACATGGAGAACACGCTAACTTCACACAGAGAAACCCATGTGAGAACATGGAGAACACGCTAACTCCACACAGAGAAACCCATGTGAGCACATGGAGAACACGCTAACTCCACACAGAGAAACCCACGTGAGCACATGGAGAACACGCTAACTTCACACAGAGAAACCCATGTGAGAACATGGAGAACACGCTAACTCCACACAGAGAAACCCATGTGAGAACATGGAGAACACGCTAACTCCACACAGAGAAACCCATGTGAGAACATGGAGAACACGCTAACTCCACACAGAGAAACCCATGTGAGAACATGAAGAACACGCTAACTACACACAGAGAAACCCATGTGAGAACATGGAGAACACGCTAACTCCACACAGAGAAACCCATGTGAGCACATGGAGAACACGCTAACTACACAGAGAAACCCATGTGAGCACATGGAGAACACGCTAACTCCACACAGAGAAACCCATGTGAGCACATGGAGAACACGCTAACTACACAGAGAACCCCATGTGAGCACATGGAGAACACGCTAACTCCACACAGAGAAACCCATGTGAGCACATGGAGAACATGCTACCTCCACACAGAGAAACCCATGTGAGAACATGCTAACTCCACACAGAAAGGTCTAAGGTCATCACCCACCTGGGCACCAACAGGCCTGCAGAGAAAAGGCCTCCACTGGTAATAAAACAGAGGACCCCAATGTGTCTTCAACCTAAAACACTCTTAGATGCCAGTTTCCAGACACAGTCAGAAATGCCTCAATCTACACTAAATCACTCCAAATCCCAAATGAGATTCATGTTAAAGGAGTTTCAGCTATTTAGCGTGAGTCCTGGAAAACAGCCCAGAAGTTTCAGCTGTCTGAACTCTGCAGATGAGCTCTCCATAAGGTCCAGACCTTTTATACACACTCTGTTATCTAAGGTGAGGGGGGGAGAAGAGGCAGGGTTTCTGTTATCTAAGGTGAGGGGGGCAGAAGAGGCAGGGTTTCTGTTATCTAAGGTGAGGGGGGCAGAAGAGGCAGGGTTTCTGTTATCTAAGGTGAGGGGGGCAGAAGAGGCAGGGTTTCTGTTATCTAAGGTGAGGGGGGCAGAAGAGGCAGGGTTTCTGTTATCTAAGGTGAGGGGGGCAGAAGAGGCAGGGTTTCTGTTATCTAAGGTGAGGGGGGCAGAAGAGGCAGGGTTTCTGTTATCTGGGGTGAGGGGGGGAGAAGAGGCAGGGTTTCTGTTATCTAAGGTGAGGGGGGGAGAAGAGGCAGGGTTTCTGTTATCTAATGTTAGGGGGGGAGAAGAGGCAGGGTTTCTGTTATCTGGGGTGAGGGGGGCAGAAGAGGCAGGGTTTCTGTTATCTGGGGTGAGGGGGGGAGAAGAGGCAGGGTTTCTGTTATCTAAGGTGAGGGGGGCAGAAGAGGCAGGGTTTCTGTTATCTAAGGTGAGGGGGGCAGAAGAGGCAGGGTTTCTGTTATCTAAGGTGAGGGGGGCAGAAGAGGCAGGGTTTCTGTTATCTAAGGTGAGGGGGGCAGAAGAGGCAGGGTTTCTGTTATCTAAGGTGAGGGGGGCAGAAGAGGCAGGGTTTCTGTTATCTGGGGTGAGGGGGGCAGAAGAGGCAGGGTTTCTGTTATGTAAGGTGAGGGGGGCAGAAGAGGCAGGGTTTCTGTTATCTAAGGTGAGGGGGGCAGAAGAGGCAGGGTTTCTGTTATCTAATGTTAGGGGGGGAGAAGAGGCAGGGTTTCTGTTATCTGGGGTGAGGGGGGCAGAAGAGGCAGGGTTTCTGTTATCTGGGGTGAGGGGGGGAGAAGAGGCAGGGTTTCTGTTATCTGGGGTGAGGGGGGCAGAAGAGGCAGGGTTTCTGTTATCTGGGGTGAGGGGGGGAGAAGAGGCAGGGTTTCTGTTATCTGGGGTGAGGGGGGCAGAAGAGGCAGGGTTTCTGTTATCTGGGGTGAGGGGGGCAGAAGAGGCAGGGTTTCTGTTATCTAAGGTGAGGGGGGCAGAAGAGGCAGGGTTTCTGTTATCTGGGGTGAGGGGGGCAGAAGAGGCAGGGTTTCTGTTATCTGGGGTGAGGGGGGCAGAAGAGGCAGGGTTTCTGTTATCTGGGGTGAGGGGGGGAGAAGAGGCAGGGTTTCTGTTATCTGGGGTGAGGGGGGCAGAAGAGGCAGGGTTTCTGTTATCTGGGGTGAGGGGGGGAGAAGAGGCAGGGTTTCTGTTATCTAAGGTGAGGGGGGCAGAAGAGGCAGGGTTTCTGTTATCTGGGGTGAGGGGGGCAGAAGAGGCAGGGTTTCTGTTATCTGGGGTGAGGGGGGCAGAAGAGGCAGGGTTTCTGTTATCTGGGGTGAGGGGGGCAGAAGAGGCAGGGTTTCTGTTATCTGGGGTGAGGGGGGGAGAAGAGGCAGGGTTTCTGTTATCTGGGGTGAGGGGGGCAGAAGAGGCAGGGTTTCTGAGAAGGTCTGGCCTAAGAAGATCTGCCACATTTCTCAGTCCGCTTGCTGTGACAGACAGACCTCATAATACCAGTGCACTCACAGCTCACTGAAGAATGTGGCTTAGTTGGTTGAGCAGGCTGAACCTTCCAGAAGAACTTCTGTTCTGACTGGATGTGGCGGTAGATTAAAAGTACTCTTCTACAGCAGCTGACTGGGAAACAGGGATTTTGCTTGATGCTTGATGAGGAATTCAAATAAATCTATGAAAACAAAACTTCCTGGTCTCACTGCTCTGCCAGTGGTCCTCTCCTCCCTCACACCATGCAGTGTGTTCTGCACACCATGCAGTGTGTTCTGCACACCATGCAGTGTGTTCTGCACACCATGCAGTGTGTTCTGCACACCATGTAGTGTGTTCTGCACACCATGCAGTGTGTTCTGCACACCATGCAGTGTGTTCTGCACACCATGCAGTGTGTTCTGCACACCATGCAGTGTGTTCTGCACACCATGCAGTGTGTTCTGCACACCATGCAGTGTGTTCTGCACAGGTCATCCCTCTCTCCTCAGGCCAGTGGCAGAGTCAACATGGTCAGCTTCCCAGGGTGGCATCATGCTGGGGGTGGACCAGAGCACATGTACCATAACTGGTATCATATCTACAATGTTACCACGTGGGATTACATTATTTACTGTGGTACAGTAGTTTGTATACAGTAGTTGTATAGTATTTCTGGTTTGTTCTTTCAATGTGAATTCAGCATAAAAAATATCAATTCTGGTGCAAATTACGACCCAAACTGCTAGCAGCCACACTGCGTTCACCTGTAAAACTCGAACCATCTGGGTTTTAACGGCAAATATATTTTTTTATGCAGAGATCAAATATTGAGCAGCTGTACAGTGTTTCAGAAACGTCGTCAACCACAAACTTACCGATGGGCAGAGCGAGGAAGAACGGCAGCCAACACAGGATGAACATGCCCACGACCACACCGAGAGTCTTAGCAGCTTTCTTCTCCCGGGAGAACTTGAGAAACTTGACGGTGAGCGTGCCCTTTCCCGCCCCGCAGTACTCCTGCAGCCTCGCACCTTTGCAGTGGATCCGCAGCGTGAACTCGTCTGAGTCCGTGCGCTCTTTCATCACTCCCGCTTCCAGGTTCTTAGTGGTCCGTTTGGCTACGATGTACACGCGGCAGTACATGGCCAGGATGACGGCGAGGGGAATGTAGAAGGACCCGAGGGACGAGAAGAGCGCGTAAAAGGGTTCCTCTGTGATTGGGCAGACGGTGTCGTCCTCGGAAGGTGGTTGCTTCCAACCGAGCAGCGGTCCAATGGAGATGACTGTGGCCAGGACCCAGACCCCGAGCATGGCCAGTAAGGCGCGCTTCTCTGTTACTATGCTGGGGTACTGCAGCGGGTAGCGCACCCCAATGTAACGGTCTATGGAGATGACGCACAGGCTCATGATGGATGCGGAGCAGCACAACACATCCACCGCGGCCCAAATGTCACAGAAGATCCGTCCGAACACCCAGTAATCCAGGACCTCCAGGGTCGCGGACACCGGGAGCACCGTGGTTCCCAATAGCAGATCAGCCATGGCTAGGTTGATAATGAAGTAGTTAGTTGGTATGCGCAAATGTCTGTTACACACAACGGAGAGGATGACGAGGATATTCCCCCCTATAGCAAACACTATGAAGGCACCAAGGATCATCCCCACAGGCACGGCACGGGTCAGGTCCAGTGGATTAGAGCTGTTCCCCAGATAGGACAGCTCCGTGGAGACGTTATTCCACAAGTTCTCAGCATCTTCAACGTCAAAACTCATTTTGATGAACGTTATCCTCCATGCCAGATAAAAGGTGGCTGAATCAGCCCATCACAACAGAAACAACATTCCGACAGTTATTTATACCCTTAATGCGTAGCGAGGAGAGAACTTTTCATATAACCTTTTATGGTGCGTAAATCCCAAGGACAGTTCTGCCTGAAAACCACACAGTTTGATTGTGCCTCGCAGGACTGCTGTTACTTTCCAGACTGAATTATCTCTCTCCCTCTCTCTCTATCTCCCTCCCTCCCGCCCTCTCTCTCTGTCTCTCTCTCTCTCCCTCCCACCTTCTTTCTCTGTCTCCCACCCTCTCTCTCTCTCTCCCTCCCGCCCTCTCTCTCTATCCCCACCCTCTCTCTCCCTCTCTCTCTCTCTTTCCCGCCCTCTCTCCCTCCCGCCCTCTCTCTCTGTTTCTCTCCCTCTCTATCTATCTCTCTCCCGCCCTCTCTCTCTCTCTCTCCCTCCCTCCCACCCTCTCTCTCTCTCTCCCTCTCTCTCACTCCTGCCCTCTCTCTTTCTCTCTCCCTCTCTCTCTCTTTCCCGCCCTCTCTCCCTCCCGCCCTCTGTCTTTGTCTCTCTCCCTCTCTCTCCCTCCCGCCCTCTCTCCCTCCCTCTCCCTCTCTCTCCCTCCCTCTCCCTCTCCCTCCCTCCCACCCTCTCTCTCTCTCTCCCTCTCTCTCTCTCTCCCTCCCTCCCACCCTCTCTCTCTCTCTCCCTCTCTCTCACTCAGTCTTTCTGCTCTCTGTAGCTCTCCAGGGAAACTGCAGACACTCAGCACCCTGACCTGTGACCCCCCCCTGCCTCCATCTTCCTACCAGTCTGTGCCTGCTCGCCCCTCAACTGTAACTGGATGTATACATTCTACGTGTTTGAAATCATCCATGCTAGTGATCATGGGTATGGCGGGAAAGCATGTGAAGGTTAGTCAGTTCTAACAGGTCATTTAAGTCTCCTGCAGGCAGATAGACTGCACCTGTGATCTATATCTCTCTATTTTGAGAGCCGTAAACAGCAGGAACTATTGGCTTGTTACCACGTTATGGAACAAGTCTGCCTCGACACGTGTGACCGTCAGCCACGTCTCCCTAGAAGTAATAAAAAGATATTGGGTAACTTTGAACAAAAAAAAGCTGCAGAATATTGGTTTTGTCATAACATCATTTATTACGCACTCTGCCTATTTGAAACAGCATTAAAGTGAACAGGCACGTTGCATAAACCTGCATTAACTATCAATCAATAACCAGGTAAACATGACCATCTCTGAAATTAATTGCGTAAAGGAGATAATCATGACACTAAATCTCACTAGCAGCCGTCTCAGAGGTACACACACACACACACACACACACAAACAGTCCTGTTCTTCCTGGCCTGACAGAACTAATTATCAAAGGAAAACATGTTCAACCAACCAGGGGATCAGAATTGATTTTATTTCAGCTTGCTGTGAATGGCATGGGGCATGTTATTCAAGACTGGCCAAATTAAAGCACACACACATACACACACACACACACACACACACACAAAGAACACACACAGTGTGAGAGGGTGAAAGGAAGAGTGTGAGGGGAAGGGTGTGAGGGTGAGGGGAAGAGTGTGAGACTGGGCGGAATATTGTGAGAGGGTGAGGGGAAGAGTGAGAGGGTGAAAGGGTAAAGGGAAGTGTGAGAGGGTGAAGGGAAGTGTGAGAGGGTGAAGGGAAGAGTGAGAGGGTGAGGGGAAGAGTGAGAGGGTGAGGGGAAGAGTGAGAGAGTGAAGGGAAGAGTGAGAGGGTGAAGGGAAGAGTGAGAGGGTGAGGGGAAGAGTGAGAGGGTGAAGGGAAGAGTGAGAGGGTGAGGGGAAGAGTGAGAGGGTGAAAGGAAGAGTGTGAGAGGGTGAAAGGGTGAAGGGAAGGGTGTGAGAGGGTGAGGGGAAGACTGTGAGAGAGTGAAGGGAAGAGTGAGAGGGTGAAGGGAAGAGTGAGAGGGTGAGGGGAAGAGTGAGAGGGTGAAGGGAAGAGTGTGAGAGGGTGAGGGGAAGAGTGTGAGAGGGTGAGGGGAAGAGTGAGAGGGTGAGGGGAAGAGTGAGAGGGTGAGGGGAAGAGTGAGAGGGTGAAGGGAAGAGTGAGAGGGTGAGGGGAAGAGTGAGAGGGTGAAGGGAAGAGTGTGAGAGGGTGAGGGGAAGAGTGTGAGAGGGTGAGGGGAAGAGTGAGAGGGTGAGGGGAAGAGTGAGAGGGTGAGGGGAAGAGTGAGAGGGTGAGGGGAAGAGTGAGAGGGTGAGGGGAAGAGTGTGAGAGGGTGAAGGGAAGAGTGTGAGAGGGTGAGGGGAAGAGTGAGAGGGTGAAGGGAAGAGTGAGAGGGTGAGGGGAAGAGTGAGAGGGTGAGGGGAAGAGTGAGAGGGTGAAAGGAAGAGTGAGAGGGTGAAGGGAAGAGTGAGAGGGTGAAAGGAAGAGTGAGAGGGTGAGGGGAAGAGTGAGAGGGTGAGGGGAAGAGTGAGAGGGTGAAAGGAAGAGTGAGAGGGTGAAGGGAAGAGTGAGAGGGTGAAAGGAAGAGTGAGAGGGTGAAGGGAAGAGTGAGAGGGTGAGGGGAATAGTGTGAGAGGGTGAGGGGAATAGTGAGAGGGTGAAGGGAAGAGTGAGAGGGTGAGGGGAAGAGTGTGAGAGGGTGAAGGGAAGAGTGAGAGGGTGAGGGGAAGAGTGTGAGAGGGTGAGGGGAAGAGTGAGAGGGTGAGGGGAAGAGTGAGAAGGTGAAGGGAATAGAGTGAGAGGGTGAGGGGAAGAATGAGAGGGTGAGGGGAAGAGTGAGAGGGTGAGGGGAAGAGTCTGAGAGGGTGAGGGGAAGAGTGAGAGGGTGAGGGGAAGAGTGAGAAGGTGAAGGGAATAGAGTGAGAGGGTGAGAGGAAGAGTGAGAGGGTGAGGGGAAGAGTGAGAGGGTGAGGGGAAGAGTGTGAGAGGGTGAGGGGAAGAGTGAGAGGGTGAGGGGAAGAGTGAGAGGGTGAGGGGAAGAGTGTGAGAGGGTGAGGGGAAGAGTGAGAGGGTGAGGGGAAGAGTGAGAAGGTGAAGGGAAGAGTGAGAGGGTGAGGGGAAGAGTGAGAAGGTGAAGGGAAGAGTGAGAGGGTGAGGGGAAGAGTGAGAAGGTGAAGGGAAGAGAGTGAGAGGGTGAGGGGAAGTGTGTGTGAGGGTGAGAGGAAGAGTGTGAGAGGGTGAGTGGAAGAGTGAGAGGGTGAGAGGAAGAGTGAGAGGGTGAGTGAGAGAGGAGTAAAGAGGAGAGCAGGAGGAGACATCATGATGTTGCTCTAATGCAGGTGGACATGTTAGTGTTGCTGAACAGAAACTTAGCCAAGCAATTTGGCAATTTGACAAATCTGTCAAAGCAATTTATAATTTAGCATGATATGCTCGTCCTGGCCGCGGAACACTGGAACAGCTCTACACCCTTTACCGGGTGCTCGAGGGTTCATGGGAGTTTGCCCAACCAGTCTACATGTGTTTTGTGGATCTGGAGAAGGCATTCGACTGTGTCCCTCGTGGTGTCCTGTGGGGGGTACTTCGGGAGTACGGGGTCCGGGGCCCTTTATTAGGGGCCGTCCGTTCCCTGTACAACCGAAGTAGGAGCTGTGTTCGCATTGCCGGCAATAGGTCAGACCTGTTCCGGGTGCATGCTGGACTCCGCCAGGGTTGCCCTTTGTCACCGGTTCTGTTCATTGTTTATATGGACAGAATTTCTAGGCGCGCCCAGGGGGCGGAGGGTTTCCAGTTCGGGGAGCACGGGATCTCATCTCTGCTGTTTGCGGATGATGTTGTCCTGTTTGCTTCCTCGAGCCGGGGCCTCCAGCATGCTCTGGAGCAGTTTGATGCCGAGTGTGAAGCGGCTGGGATGAGGATCAGCACCTCCAAATCCGAGGCCATGGTACTCGACCGGAAAAAGGTGGCTTGCCCCCTCTGGGTGGGTGGGGAGCCTTTGCCTCAAGTGGAGGAGTTCAAGTATCTCGGGGTCTTGTTCACGAGTGACGGAAGGACGGAACGTGAGATTGACAGGCGGATCGGTGCAGCGTCTGCAGTGATGCAGTCTCTGTACCGGACTGTCGTGGTGAAGAAGGAGCTGAGCCGCAAGGCGAAGCTCTCGATTTACCGGTCAATCTACATTCCTACTCTCACCTATGGTCATGAGCTTTGGGTCATGACCGAAAGGACAAGATCGCGGATACAAGCGGTCAAAATGAGTTTCCTCCGCAGGGTGGCTGGGCGCTCCCTTAGAGATAGGGTGAGGAGCTCGGTCACACGGGAGGAGCTCAGAGTAGAACCGCTACTCCTCCACGTCGAGAGGAGCCAGTTGAGGTGGCTCAGGCATCTGTTTAGGATGCCTCCTGGACGCCTCCCCCGGGAGGTGTTCCAGGCATGTCCCACCGGGAGGCGGCCCCGGGGAAGACCTAGGACACGCTGGAGGGACTATGTCTCTCGGCTGGCCTGGGAACGCCTCGGGATCCCCCCGGAGGAGCTGGAGGAGGGGTGTGCGGTGAGGGAAGTCTGGGCTTCCCTGCTCAGACTGCTGCCCCCGCGACCCGGCCCCGGATAAGCGGAAGATAATGGATGGATGGATGGATATCAGTTAACGTACCGTAAACCCAAAATGTGTACATATTAATACACAACACCCAAGCCTATGAAAGAGCTAAAAGCCCAAATCAGTTTTGGTATGTGTTCCACTTCATAAACACTGGAGACCTTCTACAACTTCTACAGGCTTCCATGGCCTCCAGCTGTGTAGAGAAGCCAGTTTACTGTCTCTGTGACTTATATACAGTCTGTTCAGCAGAACCAGCCCTCCAGAACCACCAGGATGGAGGACCTGGCTGTGGTTCATAGAGTTCCAGGTCCAGTCATACCAGGAACATATCTGGGCTGACCCGGCTTTCAGAACACCAACATTCAGCTGTCAGCTGGTACCATATCACCCAGACTGGCTGCATAGTCACTGAGCTCAGATACAACAGCTAAAACAAGCAGACTCTAAGGAAAATGGCATTTTTATGTTCTTGTGGCTGCTTTCTGGAAGTATCTTAAGCTGTGATAGCTACTAGTACTGTGTTGCCTGAAACAGAATCTTTCTGTTGCCTTGGAATGGAATTATATTTAAGGAGAACCATCCTCAGCATTCTAGAATGTCTGTGCTTGTGTGTGTGACCCGGGCTGAAACGAATATCTCATACTCAGTTAAAGGTACGTTTCAGAGTTAAGTGCCCCAGCAACAACAGTATAAATGGAACGATGTTGACTGGATAATCTCATATAAGCGACAACCTGTCTGTCTGCACATTTCTAAACTTACAATTTTTATTTATTTCCCCCCCCCCCTTCATGTGTAATATGGGAGATCTCAAATGATTCCCAAGAGACTTATGGAGCTCAGCTCTATTAAAGGAGCCTTGTAATGGAATCTAGATAAAAGTGACCATAACTCATCTGACTGGGCTGGGACCAGTAGCTAGACTGCTAAAGGCAGAGAAGGAGGAAGGGAGGGAGGGATGGAAGGAGGAAGGGAGGGATGGAAGGAGGCAGGGAGGGATGGAAGGAGGCAGGGAGGGAGAGAGAGAGAAGGGAGGGAGGGAGGGGGAAGAGCCGGAGGGAGGGAGGGAGAGAGAGAGAGAGGGAAGAGCCGGAGGGAGGGAGGGAGAGAGAGAGGGGGAAAAGCCAGAGGGCGGGAGGGAGGGAGAAGAAGAAGTAGATGAGGCAGGAAAGGAGGGAGACAGAGAGAGAGAGAGAGAAGATGAAGTAGGCAGGAAAAGAGGGACAGAAGTAGAGAGCGGGGAAATATAGAATGATATATTCTATTCATATATATATATTCATATATATGAGAAGGAGAAAAGGAGGGAGATATAAAGAACTTTGAAAGACAAACACATAACAGAATGGGATTAAAGCCAGATAAAACCACAGGTGTAGAAGTAAGTAAGTAAGAAGTAAGGCAGTAAGGCTGCCTGTGCAGCCATGAGTGCTGTTCTCCATCCATCTGAACAACATGCTGACAGGAAGCTCTGTCATACATGGGAAACCACATCTGGACGGAGACCAGGGGCCTATAGACGGAAAGCTAACCAGCCCAGCGCATCTAGAGCACATCTACTGCACCTCTACTGCACCTCTGCTGCACCTCTACTGCACCTCTGCTGCACCTCTACTGCACCTCTGCTGCACCTCTACTGCACCTCTACTGCACCTCTACTGCACCTCTGCTGCACCTCTACTGCACCTCTGCTGCACCTCTACTGCACCTCTACTGCACCTCTGCTGCACCTCTACTGCACATCTACTGCACCTCTACTGCACATCTACTGCACCTCTACTGCACCTCTACTGCACCTCTACTGCACCTCTGCTGCACCTCTACTGCACCTCTACTGCACATCTACTGCACATCTACTGCACCTCTACTGCACCTCTACTGCACCTCTACTGCACCTCTACTGCACATCTACTGCACCTCTACTGCACCTCTACTGCACATCTACTGCACATCTGCTGCACCTCTGCTGCACCTCTACTGCACATCTACTGCACATCTACTGCACCTCTACTGCACCTCTACTGCACCTCTACTGCACATCTACTGCACCTCTACTGCACCTCTACTGCACCTCTACTGCACCTCTACTGCACATCTACTGCACCTCTACTGCACCTCTGCTGCACCTCTACTGCACCTCTGCTGCACCTCTGCTGCACCTCTGCTGCACCTCTACTGCACCTCTACTGCACCTCTACTGCACCTCTGCTGCACCTCTACTGCACCTCTGCTGCACCTCTACTGCACCTCTACTGCACATCTACTGCACCTCTACAACATGTGAAACACAGATAAAATAACATCTCGCACTTACAAATACAAACTCACAAACACACACTCACAAACATAAATACTCACAAAGAGCTTGCAGGGCTACACTTTGAGCAGAAGATTGATTAGGCAGTGATGTCTTATTTTGTTGTTGTTGTTGGCTGATGGCTGTGTGATACAGCAGCCTCTAACTAGCTAAGACTCAGTGATGCTCTATATTCACACATCAAATACACACACACACACACACACACACACACAAGGACAAAGACACTCCCTTTAACATACACAGGAACACCAGCATGTAGTACAGACTGGTTGTTCTAATTCAGAATCAAATTTGCATTTATTAATTTAGCAGACACTATTATTAAAATGCATGACATGACACTAGATTTATCAGATTATAAAGCTCCACTCGGGTCTATCCATACCTTCTAAGAATTATCAGGAATATTTCACACAGGTTACCAGACCTTTTTACATTTACATTCCAGTCTGTAATAAAATACATCTTGCATCAAATAAAACGATATTTCAGCCACAGAATGCATTCAAATGTGCTCAAGTTAAACAGATCTAAATCATGCTGTTGATGAGCATAGGACATAAACTAAATCACTTATACTCACATGCACAGTTCAGTTTAACCACTGACACAGTCTAAATATGACACATTCTCCTCCTCCTTTCCCTCCTTAAAGTAGTCAGGAGCAGCTTTGCAGCTTTGTTGTTATTCTGCAATGAAGCTGAATAAAAAGATGGTCCAGTAAAAACAATGCAATGGAATGACTTAATTAAATCTAATAGATGTAATAAGGTCAAAATCCAACTGTAGTCATATATCACTTGAGATTTAATCACACAGGAGGTCATATAACTGCCCCCCCCCCCAAGCCACCAACATATGATGATCAAATTAGCCCACATTTATCTCTTCATCTCAAAGGCTCATGAAGTTCTTACAGGAGAACATCAATGCATATTCATAAGCACAAACATATTCCTTTGTGTATCAGTCCTGTTGAATGAATGATGCACAGTCATGTCCAAACTCCCACACTCACCCCACTTCACAATGAAAAGCTTCTCGGTGAGATCTGGATCTCTGACTGCATTGTGGCCTACAGCCCTGCTCTGCTGTGTCTTCTGTAATGTAACAGATCTGCACTTAGATCTACTGTAACATGTCTGCAGTTAGATCTACTGTAACATGTCTGCAGTTAGATCTACTGTAACATGTCTGCAGTTAGATCTACTGTAACATGTCTGCAGTTAGATCTACTGTAACAGATCTGCAGTTAGATCTACTGTAACATGTCTGCAGTTAGATCTACTGTAACATGTCTGCAGTTAGATCTGCTGTAACAGATCTGCAGTTAGATCTACTGTAACAGATCTGCAGTTAGATCTACTGTAACAGATCTGCACTTAGATCTACTGTAACAGATCTGCACTTAGATCTACTGTAACATGTCTGCAGTTAGATCTACTGTAACATATCTGCAGTTAGATCTACTGTAACAGATCTGCAGTTAGATCTACTGTAACATGTCTGCAGTTAGATCTACTGTAACAGATCTGCAGTTAGATCTACTGTAACAGATCTGCAGTTAGATCTACTGTAACATGTCTGCAGTTAGATCTACGGTAACAGATCTGCAGTTAGATCTACTGTAACAGATCTGCAGTTAGATCTACTGTAACATGTCTGCAGTTAGATCTACGGTAACAGATCTGCAGTTAGATCTACTGTAACAGATCTGCAGTTAGATCTACTGTAACAGATCTGCAGATAGATCTACTGTAACAGATCTGCAGTTAGATCTACTGTAACAGATCTGCAGATAGATCTGCTGTAACAGATCTGCAGTTAGATCTACTGTAACAGATCTGCAGTTAGATCTGCTGTAACAGATCTGCAGTTAGATCTACTGTAACATGTCTGCAGTTAGATCTACTGTAACAGATCTGCAGTTAGATCTACTGTAACAGATCTGCAGTTAGATCTACTGTAACATGTCTGCAGTTAGATCTACTGTAACAGATCTGCAGTTAGATCTACTGTAACAGATCTGCAGTTAGATCTACTGTAACAGATCTGCAGTTAGATCTACTGTAACAGATCTGCAGTTAGATCTACTGTAACATGTCTGCAGTTAGATCTACTGTAACATGTCTGCAGTTAGATCTACTGTAACAGGTCTGCAGTTAGATCTACTGTAACAGATCTGCAGTTAGATCTACTGTAACAGATCTGCAGTTAGATCTACTGTAACAGATCTGCAGTTAGATCTACTGTAACAGATCTGCAGTTAGATCTACTGTAACAGATCTGCACTTAGATCTACTGTAACAGATCTGCACTTAGATCTACTGTAACATGTCTGCAGTTAGATCTACTGTAACATATCTGCAGTTAGATCTACTGTAACAGATCTGCAGTTAGATCTACTGTAACATGTCTGCAGTTAGATCTACTGTAACAGATCTGCAGTTAGATCTACTGTAACATGTCTGCAGTTAGATCTACTGTAACAGATCTGCAGTTAGATCTACTGTAACATGTCTGCAGTTAGATCTACTGTAACATGTCTGCAGTTAGATCTACTGTAACAGATCTGCAGTTAGATCTACTGTAACATGTCTGCAGTTAGATCTACTGTAACAGATCTGCAGTTAGATCTACTGTAACAGATCTGCAGTTAGATCTACTGTAACATGTCTGCAGTTAGATCTACTGTAACAGATCTGCAGTTAGATCTACTGTAACATGTCTGCAGTTAGATCTACTGTAACAGATCTGCAGTTAGATCTACTGTAACAGATCTGCACTTAGATCTACTGTAACAGATCTGCACTTAGATCTACGGTAACAGATCTGCAGTTAGATCTACTGTAACAGATCTGCAGTTAGATCTACTGTAACAGATCTGCAGTTAGATCTACTGTAACAGATCTGCAGTTAGATCTACTGTAACATGTCTGCAGTTAGATCTACGGTAACAGATCTGCAGTTAGATCTACTGTAACAGATCTGCAGTTAGATCTACTGTAACATGTCTGCAGTTAGATCTACGGTAACAGATCTGCAGTTAGATCTACTGTAACAGATCTGCAGTTAGATCTACTGTAACAGATCTGCAGTTAGATCTACTGTAACAGATCTGCAGTTAGATCTGCTGTAACAGATCTGCAGTTAGATCTACTGTAACATGTCTGCAGTTAGATCTACTGTAACAGATCTGCAGTTAGATCTACTGTAACAGATCTGCAGTTAGATCTACTGTAACATGTCTGCAGTTAGATCTACTGTAACAGATCTGCAGTTAGATCTACTGTAACATGTCTGCAGTTAGATCTACTGTAACAGATCTGCAGTTAGATCTACTGTAACATGTCTGCAGTTAGATCTACTGTAACAGATCTGCAGTTAGATCTACTGTAACATGTCTGCAGTTAGATCTACTGTAACATGTCTGCAGTTAGATCTACTGTAACAGATCTGCAGTTAGATCTACTGTAACATGTCTGCAGTTAGATCTACTGTAACAGATCTGCAGTTAGATCTACTGTAACAGATCTGCAGTTAGATCTACTGTAACATGTCTGCAGTTAGATCTACGGTAACAGATCTGCAGTTAGATCTACTGTAACAGATCTGCAGTTAGATCTACTGTAACAGATCTGCAGTTAGATCTACTGTAACAGATCTGCAGTTAGATCTACTGTAACATGTCTGCAGTTAGATCTACGGTAACAGATCTGCAGTTAGATCTACTGTAACAGATCTGCAGTTAGATCTACTGTAACATGTCTGCAGTTAGATCTACGGTAACAGATCTGCAGTTAGATCTACTGTAACAGATCTGCAGTTAGATCTACTGTAACAGATCTGCAGATAGATCTGCTGTAACAGATCTGCAGTTAGATCTACTGTAACAGATCTGCAGTTAGATCTGCTGTAACAGATCTGCAGTTAGATCTACTGTAACATGTCTGCAGTTAGATCTACTGTAACAGATCTGCAGTTAGATCTACTGTAACAGATCTGCAGTTAGATCTACTGTAACATGTCTGCAGTTAGATCTACTGTAACAGATCTGCAGTTAGATCTACTGTAACAGATCTGCAGTTAGATCTACTGTAACAGATCTGCAGTTAGATCTACTGTAACAGATCTGCAGTTAGATCTACTGTAACATGTCTGCAGTTAGATCTACTGTAACATGTCTGCAGTTAGATCTACTGTAACAGGTCTGCAGTTAGATCTACTGTAACAGATCTGCAGTTAGATCTACTGTAACAGATCTGCAGTTAGATCTACTGTAACAGATCTGCAGTTAGATCTACTGTAACATGTCTGCAGTTAGATCTACTGTAACAGATCTGCAGTTAGATCTACTGTAACATGTCTGCAGTTAGATCTACGGTAACAGATCTGCAGTTAGATCTACTGTAACAGATCTGCAGTTAGATCTACTGTAACATGTCTGCAGTTAGATCTACTGTAACAGATCTGCAGTTAGATCTACTGTAACAGTAGTTAGTTCTGCAGTTAGATCTACGGTAACAGATCTGCAGTTAGATCTACTGTAACAGATCTGCAGTTAGATCTACTGTAACATGTCTGCAGTTAGATCTACTGTAACAGATCTGCAGTTAGATCTACTGTAACAGCAGTTAGTTCTGCAGTTAGATCTAGGCAGGCATGAATGGGGGAAGGAGGAGGGGCAGGAGGAGGCATGGGGGGCAGGAGGAGGCATGGGGGAATAAGGAGGCATGGGGGGCAGGAGGAGGCATGGGGGGCAGGAGGAGGCATGGGGGAAGAAGGAGGGGCAGGAGGAGGCATGGGGGAAGAAGGAGGGGCAGGAGGAGGCATGGAGGAAGGAGGAGGGGCAGGAGGAGGGGCAGGAAGAGGCATGGAGGCAGGAGGAGGCATGTGGGGGCAGGAGGAGGCATGGGGGAAGAAGGAGGGGCAGGAGGAGGGGCAGGAGGAGGCATGAGGGCAGGAGGAGGCATGGAGGCAGGAGGAGGCATGGAGGCAGGAGGGGGCATGGAGGCAGGAGGAGGAGCAGGATGAGGCATGGAGGCAGGAGGAGGAGCAGGATGAGGCATGGAGGCAGGAGGAGGGGCAGGAGGAGGAATGGAGGCAGGAGGAGGAGCAGGATGAGGCATGGAGGCAGGAGGAGGGGCAGGAGGAGGCATGGAGGCAGGAGGAGGGGCAGGAGGACGCATGGAGGCAGGAGGACTGGCAGGAGGAGGGGCAGGAGGAGGGGCAGGAGGAGGCATGGAGGCAGGAGGAGGCATGGGGGGCAGTAGGAGGGGCAGGAGGAGGCATGGGGGGCTGTAGGAGGGGCAGGAGGAGGCATGGAGGCAGGAGGAGGGGCAGGGAGAGGCATGGAGGCAGGAGGAAGCATGGGGTCAGGATGTGGTACTTCTCTTTCTCTCTGTCTACAGCACTCTAATTTAATTTATGAGCTGCTGAAGCCAGAGATGGTTTATCATCAAAGACTATTTTACAACCACATAGGACTGCAAAACACACACACACACACACTCCTGTACATCCTCCAAACACACACACACACACACACTCCTGTAGGTCCTCCAAACACACACACACACACACACTCCTGTACATCCTCCAAACACACACACACACAGTCCTGTAAGTCCTCCAAACACACACACACACACACACTCCTGTAGGTCCTCCAAACACACACACACACACACACACTCCTATAGGTCCTCCAAACACACACACACACACTCCTGTAGGTCCTCCAAACACACACACACACACTCCTATAGGTCCTCCAAACACACACACACACACACTCCTGTAGGTCCTCCAAACACACACACACACACACTCCTGTAGGTCCTCCAAACACACACACACACTCCTGTAGGTCCTCCAAACACACACACACACTCCTGTAGGTCCTCCAAACACACACACACACACACACTCCTGTACATCCTCCAAACACACACACACAGTCCTGTAAGTCCTCCAAACACACACACACACACACACTCCTGTAGGTCCTCCAAACACACACACACACACACACTCCTGTAGGTCCTCCAAACACACACACACACACTCCTGTAGGTCCTCCAAACACACACACACACACTCCTATAGGTCCTCCAAACACACACACACACACACTCCTGTAGGTCCTCCAAACACACACACACACACACTCCTGTAGGTCCTCCAAACACACACACACACTCCTGTAGGTCCTCCAAACACACACACACACTCCTGTAGGTCCTCCAAACACACACCCACACTCCTGTAGGTCCTCCAAACACACACACACACACTCCTGTAGGTCCTCCAAACACACACACACACACACACTCCTGTAGGTCCTCCAAACACACACACACACACACTCCTGTAGGTCCTCCAAACACACACACACACTCCTGTAGGTCCTCCAAACACACACACACACACACACACTCCTGTAGGTCCTCCAAACACACACACACACACACTCCTGTAGGTCCTCCAAACACACACACACACACTCCTGTAGGTCCTCCAAACACACACACACACACTCCTGTAGGTCCTCCAAACACACACACACACACTCCTATAGGTCCTCCAAACACACACACACACACACACACTCCTGTAGGTCCTCCAAACACACACACACACACTCCTATAGGTCCTCCAAACACACACACACACACACACTCCTGTAGGTCCTCCAAACACACACACACACACACTCCTATAGGTCCTCCAAACACACACACACACACACACTCCTATAGGTCCTCCAAACACACACACACACTCCTGTAGGTCCTCCAAACACACACACACACTCCTGTAGGTCCTCCAAACACACACACACACTCCTGTAGGTCCTCCAAACACACACCCACACTCCTGTAGGTCCTCCAAACACACACCCTAACCCTATAGGTCCTCCAAACACACACACACACACTCCTGTAGGTCCTCCAAACACACACACACACACACACTCCTGTAGGTCCTCCAAACACACACACACACACACTCCTGTAGGTCCTCCAAACACACACACACACTCCTGTAGGTCCTCCAAACACACACACACACACACACACTCCTGTAGGTCCTCCAAACACACACACACACACACACTCCTGTAGGTCCTCCAAACACACACACACACACACACTCCTGTAGGTCCTCCAAACACACACACACACACACACTCCTGTAGGTCCTCCAAACACACACACACACACTCCTGTAGGTCCTCCAAACACACACACACACACACTCCTCCATCAAAGCCCAGCCCCTCTGTTTGCGGTAGTATGACATCATAATTGAGGGCCAGCCGGGGTGTCATATGATCTGTTTAAGCAGAAACCATATCCTGTCTGCTTTACTTGGAGATAAATGTCCTGGAATACTGTTAGGGTGGTCTTTATGTCAGGGTTGTTTATGTTGGCCCACCTGTTTTGTTTTGTGGTGTTTTGTGTGTTTGTCTCCCTCTGTTGCCCATCCCTCTCTCTCCCTCCCTCTTTGGTTCATCCCACAGTGAGGCGTGCCTAACACACCTGCCTAACACACCTGCCTAACACACCTGCCTAACACACCTGCCTAACACACCTGCCACAATCAAGATCCATTAGCCTGGTTCCTCCCTTTAAATGCTCCTGTTTCAGTGTAGTTTGGTCTCTTGGCTAGAGCGGTGGCAGAGCTCTGTTTGGTTTGTCCTGTTTGAATTCAGTTTGATCTCTTGGCTAGAGCGGTGGCAGAGCTCTGGGAGAGCACTGTTTGGTTTGTGTTGATTGAGTTGAACATTTCATTGGTTAATTAATCTTGTGTTGGAGTTTGTGCTTTTGTTTGTAAATCAGCCTGTTTTGTGTAACGTTTCTTTTGTCCACACAGACTTGGTTCAGCTGTCAAGGTTTCATTTACATCACACCCAGTTATTTGTTGTATAGTACCTCAGTTTATTAGTGTGCACCACCCACTGTATTTTGGGTTGAACCTGTCAAGGGGGGTGGGGTTATGTTCATTTTGGTGCCACTATAATGTTCTTTCTGTTGTCCTGTGTGGAATATAATAAACGTTAATTACTTCTGTTAACTTGGAGTAATGATTGTGTGTGATTACACCCTCGCTGATAAGGCCTGTTGCACTATGTAGCGCCCTGCTTCCCCGGGTCACCAGGGGACGTAATCAGATGCTGAACACAAACAGCAAAATCTCTACTACAGCTACAACCTGGACCAAAACGTATTACATGATGTTTAGCATCTCACTGTTTGTGCCTGTTGACAGGCTATATTTACATTTATTAATTTTTTGCAGATTTATTCATTTAGCAGATGCTTTTATCCAAAGCGACTTACAAGAGAGAGCATAACAAAAGAGCATCGGTCACTGAGCATAGTGGGCTTGTTGATTATGAAACATACGTCATGGGAGACCAATAAGTGCCAAGAGAAGAGCTACTGTATAAGAGCCTTCAGCTGAAGAGATATTTAAGGTAGGCTGATCCAACGGGGAGTAGTCAACTTGTAGGAAGCAAACAATAACAAACCAACAACAACAGCTGATGTTTCTAAGTGCCATTAAACTCTTGGAACAAGTGAGTCTTGAGCTTTTTCTTGAAGGTGAGGAGACAGTCTGTGTTTCTGATGGAAGTGGGGAGTTGATTCCACCATTAGGGAGCCAGACAGTGGAAGAGTTTGTGTTGAGCTCTTGCGCTCTTGAGAGGTGGGACCACTAGATGGTTGTCAGAGGAGGACTGTAGGTGGCGGGCAGGGGTGTAAGGCTGGAGGAGAGAGTTCATATAATGCGGTGTAGTCCAGTTCTCTGCTCTGAGGGTCAGTACCAGGGTCTTGAATCTGACATGGGCCATGATGGGAAGCCAGTGGAGGGAGATGAGGAGTGGGTCCAGCTTTGAGAAGACGAGAGCTTGGACTAGCAGCTGGGTGGAATATTCAGACAAGTATCTTCTGATCTTCCGGATGTTTGCAGAAGGTGAATCTACATGACCGGGAGACTGCAACCATGTGTGCTGCGAGGGAGGATTTATGGGGGTTAGGAGCACAGTTCACCTGCTGCAGGAAGTAGTCTGTTTTTGCCTGCAAAAGTTAGATCTACGGTGAGCGGGAAAGGACCTGAGTAGGCTACTCATTAGAATGATCCTATAAAAGTAATCTGTCCAGCAGCAAGGCACACACTTATTTACAGCAAGAGCTGTAGAGGAGGGGAGGGGCTATAGAGGAGGGGAGGGGCTGTAGAGGAGGGGAGGGGCTGTAGAGAAGGGGAGGGGCTATAGAGGAGGGGAGGGGCTGTAGAGGAGGGGAGGGGCTATAGAGGAGGGGAGGGGCTGTAGAGGAGGGGAGGGGCTGTAGAGAAGGGGAGGGGCTGTAGAGAAGGGGAGGGGCTGTAGAGAAGGGGAGGGGCTGTAGAGAAGGGGAGGGGCTGTAGAGGAGGGGAGGGGCTATAGAGGAGGGGAGGGGCTGTAGAGAAGGGGAGGGGCTGTAGAGAAGGGGAGGGGCTGTAGAGAAGGGGAGGGGCTGTAGAGGAGGGGAGGGGCTATAGAGGAGGGGAGGGGCTGTAGAGGAGGGGAGGGGCTATAGAGAAGGGGAGGGGCTGTAGAGAAGGGGAGGGGCTGTAGAGGAGGGGAGGGGCTGTAGAGGAGGGGTGGGGCTCTAGAGGAGGGGAGGGGCTGTAGAGGAGGGGAGGGGCTGTAGAGAAGTGGAGGGGCTGTAGAGGAGGGGAGGGGCTATAGAGGAGGGGAGGGGCTATAGAGGAGGGGAGGGGCTGTAGAGGAGGGGAGGGGCTACAGAGAAGGGGAGGGGCTGTAGAGAAGGGGAGGGGCTGTAGAGAAGGGGAGGGGCTGTGGCTCTTTCAAACTGCTGAGCTGTATTTATAGAAAGAGCCTGTATAACTCTGGCAATGACAGTGACAGTTAGAGTTATAGTGTAAACAACCTTGGTGCTCTCCACATGTACACACACACACATCTACACACACATACACATGTACACACACATACATGTACAAATACATACACACACGTACACACACATACAACCACACGTACACACACATACAAGCACACGTACACACACATACAACTACACAAACAAACAGTAGGGGCATTACAGAGACGTGTCTAAGTCCAGGTGAAGCAGATGTTCTAGTCCAGAACCTTTGGTTCATGCTGGCAAGAAGAACATCATGCAGAATTAGCTTTGAAGTTTTGTTTAGTATTCATGTCACACTGGAAGGAGACGAGGGAGAGGGAACAGCGAGGGGAATAAATCACCTTGTCTCTAGAAATCACACAAGTTTATTCATCTGACAAGTTGTTTAGTCTGATGATGACTTGATGTGTGTGTACATGTACACGTGTGTGTGATAGCATGAATATAAATCCTCTATAAACCAGGACAACTGACCAGGAAGGATGGCAGAGAAAGGGTGATGAAATGAGAGGGAATGAAGAGGGAAGGACAAGAGATGATCAAAGGGGAAAGTCATTATAAATGGTACAAGTTGAAGAAGCAAAAAAGAACTATAAAGAGCAAGAAAGTCTCTTTACTGAAGTAAACCTGCTTTTCTCTGGTCACTAACTAACTAAGTAACCTCCCAGGTGGAATGTAACAAAATATATTTAACCACGTTTCTGTATTAAGTTGTTTTATGCTGTATTTTGTCTTTTTCAAGTCGTTTTTTTAAAATGAGTCATTGAAAATGTACTTGATTAGGCTTTGAGTTAAGTAAATGATGAAGTCTAGGGGAGTCAGGTGGCTCAACGGTTGAGGTGTTGGACTTGTGATCGGAAGGTTGCGGGTTTGATTCCTGGCTATGTACTTGCTGTAAGTTGCTGTGGGTAAGAGCGTCAGATAAATGTAAATATTGTATTTTGCATCACTGTTTAATGCAAAGCCAGTATTGTGGCTTTCCAAACTCTTTAAAGCAGGGGTCTCCAACTTGTGCCATCGAGGGCCAAGAGGGTGCAGGTTTTCGTGTCAACCAAGCGCTACTCCAACTGATTTCACGCAAAGATAGATGAACTCGTTAGTGAAATCAGTTGGCCCTCGATGGCACGAGTTTGAGACCCCTGCTTTAAAGAGTTTGGAAAGGCATGACACTCTGATGATCAATGAAGCACGATGAGTCCAGGTAAGTTTCAAAGTATTTAATGACATGTGATAATGAGATGAGATTGAATGTACACTGTTGGCATGAATCACAAAGCAATCGAATTTAACAAAAAGCGGTCAACAAAGATTAGGGCTACCTAACCTGCCTCTCTCCTCCCCCTAGTGCAGGTGATTAATATATCATGCAGCCCCTAATATAACCTTATGACTATTAGCGGCTGGCACCCATGTGACCCAGACCACACCCATCACTGTGACAACCAGACCAACTAAATAAAACCCAGAATACTGTTCCACATATGGCTCCTCCCACACCAGTGTCACAGTTCTGCTCCATTCTGCCATCTACTGGTATCTTTCCCCTCACCTGTCTCTGCTCCATTCTGCCTGTCAGCCACACCCCCTCGTCAGGCCAACTCTCCACACCTGTGTCAGCCCTGGCTGCAGATACCAGCAGACTACAGACACAGCACCCACAGGCCCTCTTCCTCATCTCAGGGGACTTTAACCATGCTCCACCCTCGTCTGTGTTACCAACATTCACACAGTACGTCACCTGCACTACCAGGAACAATAAGACTCTGGACTTGTTTTATGCCAACACTAAGGAGGCATTTTCTGCATCCCCCCTGCCCCCCCTTGGCAGAGCTGACCACAACATTGTCCACCTACAGCCTGTGTACCAACCTATCTCCTTATCTCATATTTGCTGTTATAACTTTCGTAGAATTATTAGCTTGTGTATGTGCTTTTGGAGTTTGTCTTGCAGAGAGATTGTCTTGCACAGAAGACATGCCTTGAGGTGGAGATAACCATTTGGTTGATTATCTGCAAGATGGGGGTTGTCCCGAAACCCAGGCTAAAACAAACAAGCCATAAAACAGGCTTCCATGAGAAATCTTTTGAATGACATTTATTTTGATTGATGTACTGTGATTGTGTGAAGACTGATAATTTGTGAACTGATGTAATAAACGAGGTACCAGAGAGATGTGGGCCAGATCAGATTTGGGATTGCCATAAGCACATCTCTGCTGGTCTCCTCATCAGTATATTTAGACCTTTGTCTCTTTTCTTATGCTGATTTAGATTTGGTTGAATCTAACAACTACTGAGAGCGAGGAGGCTCTGAGGGACTGCTTTGACACTACGGCGTGATCTGTACTCTGCGACCCACATAGGGAGGACATCAACGCCATTACTGACACTATTACATGCTACATAAACTTCTGTTTAGAGAACACCGTGCCCTCCAAGAAGGTACCCTCCAAGAAGGTACGGTGCTTTGCCAACAACAAGCCATGGATTACCCCTGACATCAATGCTCTTCTGAAGGAGAAGAATAGAGCTTTCAAGTCAGGGGACAGAGAGGAGCTCAGGACTGTGCAGAAGGAACTGAGGAGGGTGATCAAACAGGGCAAGGCCAAATACAGGGGGGCTAGTTACATAACAAGTGGGCAAAATAAAGATTTAAGAATAACTTCAAAACTATAGTAGCACAAATGTTTATTTTAACAGCACAAACGTAGCACAAACGATATAGACCATTTTGACTTGATTTGGATGTTGACGGGTGGCTGAGTGACGTCACAGGCCAGAAAATGTCATTTTGAATTACTCAAAACCCTTAACAGCACAAACGAACAGCAGTGCTATTTGAATATTTTGAACAAGAGGGGGGGCCAACTTCACACAGGTTGATCTTCCTGCTTCATCGTGCTCTCACCCACCTGGAGAGGCCTGGCAGCGCTGTGAGAATTACATTCTTCGACTTCTCCAGCGCGTACAACACCATTCAGCCAGTGCTCCTGAGGGACAAGCTGGTGCGGGCTGGTGTGGATGTACCCCTGGCCGACTGGACCCTGGACTACCTCACAGATAGACCGTGGAGGACAAATAAAGGTTGATATAATCTGCACCTGATTCCACTCGATGGCCTTCCTCAACTCTCGTTCTGCTCCTAAGAAGTTTGTTCCATTGTCAGAGCGTCGCTCCTGAACTCTCCTGGCAGTGAAACGTTTGAGTGCATTAATAAGAGTCAGTGTCCAACGATGGTGCAGCTTTGATGTGTGCTCCTATGATGACGAAGAAAGTAAATAGAGCACCGTACCTCTTACCATGCTCCTTCTACTCTTAACCTCCCTCACAGGTGAATGGTGGTTCATCTGGGACAATTCTGCCATCTGCTGGTGAACTGGCAGAGCATTCAAACCACAACAGGTGATGCACTTGGCTCGCACTCTCCTGGTAGCTGAACTCACACCAGCTCCCAGCTCTCACTCCAGTATCACTCAGTTTAAACAGCCCATGGTTACGGTCACCATGTCCCACTTCCCGATGTACATGCTTAAGAGATGTGAAGATCTTTCCCCAGGATTATAGGATGTTTCTCTTCCACAGGCATAGACAATTTACTGAGCCAACCACCAACTCTCAGGATTCCATCTTGCACCTGTGGACAGAGTTTATGGAGGTGACTGGACTTCTTAACAGGCTGCCAGAGAGGTCAGATGTAACTGTCTTCTCTTCTTTACACACAACATGAACCAGCTCATTCACTCTCAGGCTGCAAAGGAAAGTGAATCCCTGACACCCATGTAGCAATTGCGATGAACATGTCAACTTCCAAGCCTCTGGAGGCTATATCTGCTGGATGGCTGCTGGTATCCACTTTCCAAGTGTGTCCATGCAGCTGGCCAGCAGCGATAAACTCCATCCTGGGGATTGTAACGCATTTCAAAGGAGCCACCCAAGCCTTTCCCATCACAAAAGCACAGTGTACTTCAAAGTTCTTGGTTTTCAACAGCAGGTAAGTCACTGTTCCATATATCAACATACTTTCTGCCTTCATTTTCTGACAGAGCGTAGTTACTTAAAAAATATATATACAAAAGTTACAAAGTTACAAAGAAATAAGTTAAGAAATTAAGAAACCTAAGTCGGCGAGACTAGAGCCGGTTCAACTGGCAGCCTGCGTTTTCACGCATGCGCACTACTTTCAACAGCAGGTAAGTCACTGTTCCATATGCGTGTTCGCTGGCATCACAGAAGTAACTGGGCTGAAGTAACTTCTTCAAAGCCTGATGGCTTCAAACATCTGATGACATTAAATCTTTCCAACAGATGCAGCTGCTGCAGCCATTTCAACCATTCGTTAGAGACTGACTTCTCTCTCCTGCACAGGTGTCAGCTTCAGGCACAGTGTCATCCCACCTTCCCTCTCCTGCACAGGTGTCAGCTTCAGGCACAGTGTCATCCCACCTTCCCTCTCCTGCACAGGTGTCAGCTTCAGGCACAGTGTCATCCCACCTTCCCTCTCCTGCACAGGTGTCAGCTTCAGGCACAGTGTCATCCCACCTTCCCTCTCCTGCACAGGTGTCAGCTTCAGGCACAGTGTCATCCCACCTTCCCTCTCCTGCACAGGTGTCAGCTTCAGGCACAGTGTCATCCCACCTTCCCTCTCCTGCACAGGTGTCAGCTTCAGGCACAGTGTCATCCCACCTTCCCTCTCCTGCACAGGTGTCAGCTTCAGGCACAGTGTCATCCCACCTTCCCTCTCCTGCACAGGTGTCAGCTTCAGGCAAAGTGTCATCCCACCTTCCCTCTCCTGCACAGGTGTCAGCTTCAGGCACAGTGTCATCCCACCTTCCCTCTCCTGCACAGGTGTCAGCTTCAGGCACAGTGTCATCCCACCTTCCCTCTCCTGCACAGGTGTCAGCTTCAGGCACAGTGTCATCCCACCTTCCCTCTCCTGCACAGGTGTCAGCTTCAGGCAAAGTGTCATCCCACCTTCCCTCTCCTGCACAGGTGTCAGCTTCAGGCACAGTGTCATCCCACCTTCCCTCTCCTGCACAGGTGTCAGCTTCAGGCACAGTGTCATCCCACCTTCCCTCTCCTGCACAGGTGTCAGCTTCAGGCACAGTGTCATCCCACCTTCCCTCTCCTGCACAGGTGTCAGCTTCAGGCAAAGGGGCAAAGGCATTTTTCCTGAAGCTTGGACCTGAGTGTGAAAAAAAATCTGCAAAGCCCGAAACAGAAAGGCCAAGCGGCTGTGGAAGTGTGCGGGCTGAGGTGCGGAAGCAGTAGTGCTTCCTTGTGAGAGAGAGAGAAATTGGGAGGTTGGGAGAAAACGGCATGAGAGGCTCACATCAAGGGGTAGGTGATTTTCACCCCTCAGCCCTTACGCTTAGTTTTAAGGGACGAGGGCAGAGGGTAATACGAAGGGGTGAAATGAAGGGGTAAGACCTAGAATTGGGATTGACCCTCAGTCTCGTGATCGCTGAGGCGCAACCACGCTTTGACTTCAGATTCTTCAGAAGAACCTCAGACACCAACCACCTTCAACCTCATTGATCCAGCCCGATCAAACGTAACCATGGCTACCACGCTTTTCGTTCCTCCCTGACATGGCATTGGTGAGAGCTTTGTTCAGGATTGGTAAGAATGGGGTCCCTCAGTGTCAGCAGAGACCTACGGAGCCTGGATAGCTCAGTCGGCAGAGCATCAGACTTTTAATCTGAGGGTCCAGGGTTCAAGTCCCTGTTCGGGCGACGTCTGCTCCAAGCTTGCTGAGGCGTGCTGCGTAGCAGCTTTTTATCCGATGGTCCGGCCTTCCTGTCCCTGCTTGAGGCGCTGTGACCCAGGTGGTTCTGTGTGGGCATTGGTGGTATAGTGGAAAGCATAGCTGCCTTCCAAGCAGTTGACCCGGGTTCGATTCCCGGCCAATGCAGAACCATGAGAAAGGGCTGTTTTGTCTTGAGAAGTTAAACTGCGTCTACGGTTTTCTGCCCACCCCTTCCATTGGTTGTTTTCGCTCCCCGTCTGCTTACCACGAGTGCCTTTGGCAGCCCTGGCAGCCGGCTGAGGGGACCCATCTCCTTTGCAACTCATACTTACCTGGCAGGGGAGACACCTTGATCACGAAGGAGGTTCACCCAGAGTGAGGCTCGGCCATTGCACTCCGGCCGTGCTGACCTTTGCGAATTCCCCAAATGCGGGAATCTCAACTGCAAATTTCTGGTAGTGGGGGACTGCGTTCGCGCTCTCCCCTTGGACCTGAGTGTGAAAAATAATCTGCCAAGCGGCTGTGGAAGTGTGCGGGCTGAGGTGCGGAAGCAGTAGTGCTTCCTTGTGAGAGAGAGAGAAATTGGGAGGTTGGGAGAAAACAGCATGAGATGCTCACACCAAGGGGCAGGGTTAGGGTTAGGGTAGGCTTCACTTTGGCAGGAATACATAGAACATAAATGTGGCCTACTAATAAAAGAAAAATGAATACAATGTAAAAATACACTGCAGATATGATACATATAGACAAGGAATACAAATGTTACAAATAATACAAATGATGCAAGTAGTGCAAATGATACATGCCCTTCGGACGCGGATGTCCCGGACCACGGAGTCTCTGAAAGCTCATTCGAGGCAGCTCCGCCCCCTGGCGCTTGGTGAGAGGATGTTCCTCCAGAATCAGCAGGGCCCGAGCCCCAACAAGTGGGATAGGTCTGGGGTGGTAGTGGAGTCGCTTGGCCATGATGAGTATCGGGTGAGGGTTGATGGGTCAGGACGTTACGTAACTGGCGGTTCCTCCGTGGCTTCACGCCGTTCACCCCCTCTGCCCAGCAGCCACAATCTGCTCCATTGCCCGTCCCCTTTTGTCACTGGGCCACCAGCCCTCAACTGTTTTCCCGGGCCCTGAGTTGCCCCAGGACGTTGCACCGCAGGCGACGGATGGACCCTGTGATGCCGATTTGGGCCCCTCCCTGTCAGCACCCTCCGTGAGGCAGCGCCTGAACTTGGGCCCTGGAGCGACCCCGTTCCCATTGGTGGCGCCCTGGGTGCGACCCTTCTAGCGTCATCACCACCTCGACCCATCCGCCTGGCCTGTGCCAGGGTGCCACCTAAGCGTTATGAGCCGGAGACTGGCCGGTGGACATCGGACTGAGCCCGTTAACCTATTGTGGGCCATAGCTTTCCGGTCTGGGGGGGATGGAGAGTTTGGCCTACCTCCGGTCCACTTGGGGCAATGCAGTATTAGTTTTGTTACTATGTTAGGCACAAGGGAGTGTCGGCCATTTTGTGTTGATATCTACTCACATGTTGGCCACACACTTTTCTGTGCTCTTGTTTAGCATGTAACTGCTTAATTTATGTAAGTATGTTTATCTTACTATGTTTATGTTGAGTTAGTTGGATATATTTTGTGTTTGCTTATTTAAACAGCAGTCACTTACGTTGTGTTGTCGTACCTGCAGGGCTCCCACTTGCTGTCATTAAAAAAGATACATTGACATTAAGGAGTCTTTCTTCAGGGGGGATGGGTGACTGGGAGGTGTGGCTTGGGGGGAGGGGGCCTACAGTTTTCTGCCCACTTCTTCCATCTTTGTGAACAGGATCCTGTGTGTCCGGTACCAGGCCCAGCCAGTGCACTTCATCTACATTGTCCACATCCTCTGCACGTCACCTGGAACAAGTGGAACGAGCTGCTCTAATTGCTCAAGCAGAGGAGCCAAAAGAAAATCCAGCGTTGGAACTTGAGGAGCTGAAGTTAAAGGCCAAGAAGGAGCAACTAGAAATGGAAACCCAGATTGCTGCTTCTACTGCAAGAATAAAAGTCTTGGAGGACTGTGAGTATAAGTGAAAACATGTGTAACTCAAAGTGTAATATCTGCAAGGGGAAACCAGAACATCAAAGTTTCCCATTCACAGCCAAATGCTCATAGCTTAACTAGATCACAAATAGTTAGACAGGAGATCCCTGCTCAGCATTTAGAAATGGACAGTTAAACAACAAAGTCTTAAAAACTTCCCTCAGAGATGTGCCTATTTTCAGTAGTGATCCTTTGGAATTCAAATCCTTTGAGCCTTTGAGCACACAGTCAGTAATAGAACTGATAACGAAAATGACAGAATTTACTATCTTGAACAGGGGCCCGTTCTTCGTACGTCGCTTAATACATCCGAGATCAAATGACACATCCAAGATGATTTCATCCTGCTAATCATGATCCGACTAACTGGGTTCTTCGAACAAACCTGTTGTGTATGATTAGTATCACTGGATTTAGTTATTTGAGATAATTGCACGATCATAGGGGTATTGCACAAAACCAAGATAAGGGATTAAGCCGGGATATGTTTGACCCTGTTTAACCCTAACCTTGGTTGATTTGGAGGATCAGCACCTCCAAATCCGAGGCCATGGTACTCGACCGGAAAAAAGTGGCTTGCCCCCTCTGGGTGGGTGGGGAGCCTTTGCCTCAAGTGGAGGAGTTCAAGAATCTCGGGGTCTTGTTCACGAGTGACGGAAGGACGGAACGTGAGATTGACAGGCGGATCGGTGCAGCGTCTGCAGTGATGCAGTCTCTGTACCGGACTGTCGTGGTGAAGAAGGAGCTGAGCCGCAAGGCGAAACTCTCGATTTACCGGTCAATCTACATTCCTACTCTCACCTATGGTCATAAGCTTTGGGTCAAGGCGGCCCCGGGGAAGACCTAGGACACGCTGGAGGGACTGTCTTTCGGCTGGCCTGGGAACGCCTCGGGATCCCCCCGGAGGAGCTGGAGGAGGTGTGTGCGGTGAGGGAAGTCTGGGCTTCCCTGCTCAGACTGCTGCCCCCGCGACCCGGCCCCGGATAAGCGGAAGATAATGGATGGATGGATGTTTGTTATCCTGGCTGAATTTAGCCTCAGGTCGGTTGCATGAAAGCAGATAAAACATAGCCTGGTCAAGTTACCATGGTGATTTATTCTCTGCAGCTAGCCTGCAGGCTAACAGCCAGGCTAAAATTAATCCTAGTGATTCACCTGTATTTCCACCATCAATCCTGTGAGGAATTCATGTGTTTTACAGCATGTCCATGATCTTTTTAAATACGTTGCATCATTTTAATTATACTGCATACATTTTTCACATATATAGTATATTGTCATTTCTCATTTCATTTAAATCTACAACATACGTTGTTTGAATACGTCTTTTTATATTGATTTAAGTGGTATTATTATCACTCTGGCCAAGTGTTGTATTGATATGCTGATGAAGACTGCTTGTCAAACTGCCGTTGAGGTTTCATAAATATGTGTTTTATTGCATTACAGTGAACCATCGCTATGTCACGGTTCAGTACTGTGAACCCTCGCGATATCATGGTTCAGTACAGTGAATCCTCGCGATATCACGGTTCACTTCACGGATTTGCCACGTGCATTGTGTTCTGCATTCTGATTGGATAAACAGTCTCTCCGCGTCTTCTCTACCTGTGCATCAATAAAGTTGCGGTTTACTGTAATATTTACTGTGTCTGTACACCTACGTAACATTCGCAGAAAAAGTTAAACTTATGGACATGCTTAATTGTAGCCCAATTATGACAGCTCCAGAGGATTGTACACTTTTTGAATACTAACGCATTAATCCGGTCCGCTATTGTCTGCCAGGCTTATTCTCTTTCTTTTATTATGGCTTGAGTATTGTCCTTTTTTAATTAATATCCTTCTCCTCCTCATAAAACTCAATCAGGAGCTGTTGTTCTGCGGCCGTGAAATATGTTGCGCGACTCCTGCCATGTTCTGATCGGTGATTCTGTGAGCGATCGCGAGGTCTATTTAAGAATGCCGTGAACAAGCATTAATCCTGACTACCTACACCTGGCTTGACATAGCCGCGCCTTTTCATCCTGGCTTGACAAACGTGCAACCAATTAAGCCAGGATACGACGGCCAGACTAGGTCAAGCCGCGCTTGCTCAGTTATTCTGGCTTTCTTTATTCTACTTTTGTGCAATACCTCAGGGGAGGTATCCTCTAACCCTAACCCTATCCTCTCTTATTGTTTGATGTTGTTGCACAGTGTTGACAGCTGAGATGTGTGAACTGAGCCTAGATGAAACCACCTTGATTCTAACTACAAGTTACAACTGTCCACTTCTGATGTGGCTTCTTCTGCTGTACCGTCTACATGCACTATTTGTATGTCACTTTGGATATGGCTATATTTTCAAAATAAGTCAAGCGATTCCTAACTGTCTCTATCTGTGATTAATTAATTATTAGTGTGCCCCGTTGATCCTTTAGAACAGTCTGCTTGTACTTAAAAATACAGCCCATACTGAGTCCTTGGAAAATGCTTTAAGTTTTTGTTGTATCGTATAATGAGCAGGTTTGAGCTTTCAGTTACAAAATCCTTTTGTTCACAGCGCTCACAATCAACTAAATGCTAGACCTGCCTAACAAAGACAGAAACCTGAGTATCTTTTAGGAAGAATGAATGTTCCTCTTTGTCTTTATACCGTCACCCAGTTGATTTACCTGACTGGATCGGAGTATGTTTCTTTGGAAGACCCTTCTCAGGAGGAGGGGGTCCGCTCAGGACGCAGGACTTGTGAGCTCTACTGCAGAGTTGTGATTGACTTCCATCTTCAGATTCACACCGATGGTAGAGTCAACGGCAGTCATGAACCCAGTCAGTTAAGTAAGTTTCATTCATTCATTACATGCATCCAACAGGTTATTGAACTCCACCCCACTCCTCCCCTCCTCTCCTGTACTCCTCCCCTTCACTCCTCCCCTCCTCTCCTCCACCCCACTCCAACCCTCCTCCACTCCTCCCCTTCACTCCTCCCCTCCTCTCCTCCACTCCTCCTCTCCTCCACTCCTCCCCTCCTCTCCTCCACTCCTCTCCTCCACTCCTCCTCTCCTCCACTCCTCCACTCCTCCACTCCTCCCCTCCTCTCCTCCACTCCTCCACTACTCCCCTCCTCTCCTCCACCCCACTCCAACCCTCCTCCACTCCTCCCCTTCACTCCTCCCCTCCTCTCCTCCACTCCTCCTCTCCTCCACTCCTCCACTCCTCCCCTCCTCTCCTCCACTCCTCCACTACTCCCCTCCTCTCCTCCACCCCACTCCAACCCTCCTCCACTCCTCCCCTCCTCTCCTCCACTCCTCCTCTCCTCCACTCCAACCCTCCTCCACTCCTCCCCTCCTCTCCTCCACTCCTCCTCTCCTCCACTCCTCCACTCCTCCACTACTCCCCTCCTCTCCTCCACCCCACTCCAACCCTCCTCCACTCCTCCCCTCCTCTCCTCCACTCCTCCACTCCTCCACTCCTCCCCTCCTCTCCTCCACTACTCCCCTCCTCTCCTCCACCCCACTCCAACCCTCCTCCACTCCTCCCCTCCTCTCCTCCACTCCTCCACTCCTCCTCTTCACTCCTCCCCTCCTCTCCTCCACTCCTCCTCTCCTCCTCTCCTCCACTCCTCCACTCCTCCCCTCCTCTCCTCCTCTCCTCCACTCCTCCCCTCCCCTTTACTCCTCTCCTCCTTCACTCTCTACTTTCAGTGCTTTCAGACTTAGAAATGAGTACATGAAAAAAGGAGACCCCATCCTTCCCTCCTCAAGGACAGCTGGAGGATCAGGGGGACTAAGGTCCATCAAACTATCATTTCACTCCTCCCAGAGGATCGAGATGCCCCACCAGTCAGGTGCCCAGTGCTGGAGAGGGTGTATCCGATGGCAGACAGCTGCGTCTGTCGAAGGGGAGTTCAGATTAGATTAGATTAACCTAAACCCAGCACCCTCACAACTATGTATTGTGCCAGTATCATTTTGGAATATTTTTTTTTTTGTACATTTTTTTTTATTGATTTTTGGTGTCAAAACATTTCAACATCATTCATCACAGCTTCTGTGTGTGCTCTCCATGACATGAATAGTACGCTTGAAAAATTATCTCAAAAGTACACACATACCGACACAATACATAAAGTAAATAAAAAGAACAGTAGAACAGTTAGGGAGTAGTCTGTTTGTTTGTAAATTGACTAATGTTCTGTGAAAACAAAATCAGGCCTTTGGGGCGTTACAAAGTCAATCCACTTTTTAAAGTGTGAGGTAAATTGCTCTGATTTATGATTGACAAATGCTGTGATCTTTTCCATCTTGTAAATGCCCATTGTGATGTCCATCCATCCATTTAGAGTTGGGCTCTCCTGTGATAACCACTTCCTGGTTAAAGATTTTTTAGCTGCAACCAACAAAATGTTCAATAAGTATTTGTCCTTTTTCAACCAGGCCATGGGTAAATTCCCAAAGTACATAGTCTTGATTTCTAAGGGCAGGACATCTTTGAAAATGTCTTGTAGGGCATTGTGTATCTCCTTCCAGTAGTCTGCGATAATCGGGCAGTCCCAAAAGACGTGGAAGTGGTTTGCGTGCTGGTTACCGCAGTTCCTCCAACATATAGGAGGTGTTTCATCATAATGGGATTTCTGAGAGGGCGTTATAAAGTATCTAATTAAGTTCTTCCAGTTATATTCCCTCCATTTCTGTGAACTAGTACATTTCCAATGAAACCTCCACATTATTGTCCATTCCTCTTCAGATATATTCACCCCACCTTCTTGTTCCCATTTTTGCCTAATGTACAAAGTTGAATGTGTTTTAAGATTTGACAGCATTTTGTACGCACATGAAATTATTCTCCCATTTACATCAGAGTTATATGCTTTCCTAAACATGTCTATCAAGTTAACATTTATCTCCAACACATTTTTCATCTTCATATTAACATAATGTCGCATTTGCAGATACCGATAGAAATCCTGTTTTTCCAAAAGGTATTTCTCTTTGAGTGAATCAAAACTGAGCATTGTTCCTCCTTTCATTACTTTACATAAAGCTGTTAATCCCTTAAGTGTCCAGTCCTTAAATCTACTGTCTAATTGGTTAGGAATGAAGTCTGAGTCATATGCACACCATTTAAGAAACATAATATCTCCTTCTAATTTATATTCTTTTATGATAGTTTTCCACATTTTTAGAGTACATTTCACCCATGGATTCTCAATACTGTTAATGTAATTTTGTAGATTATTATCTGCTATAATTGCTTGTATTGGGGTGGAACACATTTTCTCTTCAATAGATTTCCATTGAGCATTATATTTTGGGTTGCACCAATATATAATAGTTCTTATCTGTGTTGCCAGGTAATAGTCTCTGAGAGAGGGCAGACCCCATCCCCCTTTGTCTTTTGTCAGTTGTAGAGTTTTGAGACGGACCCTTGGTATTTTGCTTATTTATACTCTGTCTCTTTAATAGAAATTCCCCTTATATCTTTGTTTTGTCTAATATGTTGAGCCAGTGGTTCTAAATATAGAGCGAAAAGTAAAGGTGACCATGCACAGCCCTGTCTGGTGCCTCTTTCGAGGGTAAAACTGTTACTTAAATATCCATTGACTTTAATTCTGGCCGTAGGATTGTTATACAGTGCTTGTATAGTTTTTATAATTGTATCATGAAGGCCAAACCTGTGTAACACTCTGTAAAGAAAAACCCAATTAACTGAATCAAATGCTTTTTCAGCGTCAACACTTATTACTATTGCTTCAGTCTTATTTTTTTGTATATAATCTATGATGTGTAATGTCTTTCTTATATTGTCTTGCGTTTGGCGTTGCTGTATAAAACCTGTCTGGTCATTGTGGATCAATGTCGGTAGGAACTCTTCTAATCGTCTTGCCATAATCGAGGTAAATAATCTGTAGTCCACGTTAAGAACAGATATTGGTCGATATGACCCACAATCCGTTTTATCTTTGCCTTCTTTTGGTATAGCCGATATGATTGCCTCCTTCCAGCTGGGTGGCGTTTGCGCCTTTTTTAAAGCCCAGTTCAGTGTGGGAAGTATAATAGGTGTTAATTCCTCTTTAAATTCCTTATACCACTTGGCTGTATAGCCGTCTGATCCTGGCGATTTATTTGATTTAAGTCTACTAATCGCATTTTTTTATTCCCCTTGTGTTATATCAGCAGTCATTATTTCATTTTGTTCTTCGTTTAATGTGGGTAAATCTAAAGAATTTAGAAAATTGTCAATTTGGGCTATATTTCCTCCTGGGACATTAGAGTATAAGGTTTTGTAAAACACCTCAAAAGCTTCCTGAATTTCACTTAATTTATTTTGTATTATTTTTGTTCTCGGATTTCTAATTCTATGACATGTATTTTCTGCAATTTTTTTCTTCAATTTCCAGGCCAATATCTTCATAGATTTAGATCCACTTTCATAGTATCTCTGTTTCAAGAACATTAGATTTTTTTTAATTGCTTGTGTAGCTAAATCATTGATTTCGTTCCTAATTTTTTTACTATCCTCCAATATCTTTTGCTCAGAGTGTAATTTATGTTTTCTTTCTAGTTCCTTCAATTTGTTTTGCAATTCTTTATTTTTTTCATTCCTCATTTTCTTCTTGTATGATGAAAAAGCTATAATTCTCCCTCTTAATACAGCCTTTAAGGCATCCCATTGAATGGGAGGTGTGACCTCATCATTATCATTAGACTCTAAGTAGAGGCTTATTTCTCTTTTAATTTGTTCCTTAAATTTAGAATCATTGAGCAGACTTGAATTAAATTTCCATTTGGTATTCTTTGGTTGCAGGTTTAAGTCAACATATAAGTAGATAGGTGCATGATCACTTAGATCTATCGTCCCAATTCCACAGTCATTCATTACGTCCTTATCTTTTCCAAATGTTATAAAATAATCTATTCTTGAATACGAGGAGTGTGTGGCAGAGTAATATGTATAATCTCTCCTGTTAGGGAAAAGGTTTCTCCATATGTCGATTAGACCCACCTCCTCAAAAAGTGTATTTACTTTTTTATGTAGGGATTTTTTTCCAAGGTTTTTTTTACTTGAGCTATCCAAGCCAGGTTGTAGATGTATGTTTAAATCCCCGCCACAGACCAGAAGTCCCACTGTTTCTGTTGCCATAATATTAGTGACTTTTTTAAAGAAGCCAACATCACTTCCAGGGGGCGCATATACATTTAATAAAGTTATTGGCCGCCCATCTATATTTCCTCTTACTAAAATAAATCTACCCTCTTTATCTCCCATTTCAAATACCTTTTCGAAATTCAGCCTGTTAGAAATAAGGATAGCAACTCCTCTCCTATGTCCTGATTTATATGACGAGAAAAACAAATTGGTGATGCCCATTCTCTTAAGTTTTCCATGTTCATTGTCGCTTAAATGAGTTTCCTGAAGATATACTATGTGGGCTTGTTCTTTCTTCATTTTAGATAGAATTTTACTACGCTTAATTGGATTCAAAAGCCCATTAATATTATATGAGATGAATTTCACTTTGTAACTAGACATACGTATTTATCTGTCTATGTAACATTAATATCCACAAAACAAAACTTAGCAGATCTACTCCCTGAATAATCAGAACAAATAAACACATATGAACAAAATAGTAAAACAAGTGTGGTTCCAAGGTTGGGGTCTCTTGTAAGTGACCCTGAGCTAAGCTGAAAATGAAGCTTAGCTGTGGGGGAAGGCCTCTTCTACCTGTAGGTTGAGGGCCCCCACTGCAGCATCTGTCCATTGCCCAAAAAGAAAAAAAAGTATCCGTCACTCCCATGTATATATTCTCATTCAAATAGGGAGGAAAGAATGGATGTGAAAGTAATGATAAAAATACAAAAAGTCACATCTTGATCCCTGTATGTTTTGCAAATTGAACCCGGCACTGTTTAAACTCAAGAGACTGTTTAGCTCACCACGTTACTCATAACTTATAGCTCTTCTCCTGTGGGGGACGAGCCTTATCTCCTGAAGGCACGCAGTTTCTCCCTGATGTTCCGCTCTCGCTCCTCTCCTGTCCCCCTCTGCTTCGCTTCCACTGCGTCCCAGGCGTAGCGGGACAGCTGCTCAGCCAGGCTCTCCCTAGGTGTGATGACGGTGACGGGCAGTCCTGTCTTTCATGTCCTTGGTGGCCTCCATCGCTGTCTGGTATAGCCTCGTCTCGTCTTCGTAGAACACTCGTAGTTTAGCAGGGAACGGGGTCTGGAAGCGGATATTCCTCTGCTTTAACACGCGCTTTGCCTCGGAGTAATCTTTACGCTTTTGTAGAATAGCTGCGGGGTAATCTTGATCGAAATAAATCGGTCTCCCGTTCAAAAACACTTTCTTTTTCCCCATGCCTTGCGCAAAACTTCCTCTTTAGTTGTGTAGCGGAGAAACCTGATTATTATTGACCGCGGCTTGTCCTCTCTGTCTCCGGACGGTCTCGGAGCGAGCGCCCGGTGCGCTCTTTCAATGCCAAGCTCCGTGGTGGGGGGGACCTCCAAAGTTTCCCGTAGTAACTTCTGCACGAACTCCACCATAGAAGGCCCCTCCGCTCCCTCGGGAACATTATATATCCTTAGATTTTCCCGTCGGGATCTTCCCTCTTGGTCAAGCAGTTTATTTTCCTGCTGAGTCATCACCTTTATCATCTTGCTTAGCACCTGTTCGACATTTTGAACACGGTCCTCCACATTTTCAATTCGCATCTCTGCCTCCGCTAGCTTAGCATTGACATTGGTAAGCTCAGCTTTGATATCATTTAACTGTTGTTTCGTGTCTTTACGAAAGTCCCGTATCTCCTCTAAAACCCTTGCTAAGGTAGCCACGTGTGGCTCGGCGTTAGCTTGCTCATCGTGTACCTGTGCAGGAGAGCTGTTCGGGGTTTCTTCTTCGTTATTAGACTCTGTAGCAGTATTTTTCTGTTGTCCATTCTTTTTTCCCATCTTCGCCCCGTTATTCAGTTATTTTGTTGTCGAAAAATGTGTTATTTGGCAATTTAACGAGGCGAAATTAACGTTTTGTCGGGGAGAAGGTAGTTTAGGCTGCCATTCGGTGTGGTGACGTCACCGGAACCTCATCATTTTGGATTTTCAAAGCAACAACTGATTTGAGTTGATCAAGTTGTTCACACAAATAATGTGTCATTTAATCCTCTAGTAGTTTTACAAGGTGATTTGATGAATTGGATTGTGCGTAAAATGTTATCAATTGTAAGGCCAATAATATAATTGTTTCATGCCCACAGCCCATGCTAATAATAATAAAACAGGTTTCTTCCCTTTATGTATTTCACGTAGTGTTTTCCATTATTCAGTTTGAAAATTTTGTTTATATTACTTTACACTAATTGTGACGAATTGTAAATCTTTGAAATAGTAATTTATGAATGAGCTGTTGCTACATTGTATAAATAAGCAATGTGTAAATTGAGTAAAATGGCTAAATTGTATCCATACCTATATCAACAAAATCAAATGCTTAAATGTTGAGGTGTATATTTGATATAAAATATTTTCATATCCTAATACCGTGTAAGAATAGTTAGTGAGTGTCCAGATCATTCTTCTAAAACCATTAATGGCAGCTAGCCAGCCCAGCCTGCTAGCCAGCCCAGCCCAGCTCATGGGTCCTCCTTCCTGTGAGGGAGCAAGGGCCAACCAACCAGCCAGCTAGCCAGCCAGTCAACCAGCTAGCCCAGGGGCTCTCCCTCCTGGGAGGGAGCAAGTAGCTAGCCCACCAGCTCAGCTTGGGGCCCCACCGTCAGGGGCCAGCCAATTAACCAACCAGACCAGCCCAGGGACCATCACTTCTCTGAGCGAGCAAGGGCCCAGCCTAGCTCAGTCCAGCCTAGCCTTGCCTAGGGGCCAGTCCAGCCTAGCTCAGTCCAGCTTAGCCTAGGGGCCAGCCCAGCCTAGCTCAGTCCAGCCCAGCCTAGTCTAGCCTAGGGGCCAGTCCATAGCTTTATTTATGAAATAGTCACTTTCAGATTCTCATAGAAAAGATTGTTACTTCCAATCAGTTTATGTCAATAATTGTATTGATTTGAATCAAATGTATTTTGAGCCAAACCCTTTGATCCAAACTCCCTGAAGAGCCTTCAACTATGTTACAGTTGCTTTTACTTCTTACGTAAAAATTTGGTTGAAGAAGCCATGACATGTACTGGTGTTATCAGGTTTGACATTGCGTGTTATTCATGTAATCTTAAATACCACCATCAGTTCTCACAATACGCCACTAGATGGCGATGATAAACCGCAGCCGTACTGTTTCGACATTCTATCCAAATGTTTTATGATAGTGTAGGTTCTTGTCAGCTGTTGAAAGTTTAAAATATAGCCAGTTACTTTAATAATGTAAAATCATATTTTGTGACAATGTTCACCATACGTTACACTGCTCTTTTATCGCTGTGTTGAACAATTTGCTACAACCAAGACTTCTGGACTACAGTTATGGCTTCTGGACTACAGTTCCTGCTTTCTGGGAAGGCTTCTGAGTCAGGTGTTGCTAGTTAAGATCACATGATGGTATGAGTCTAATCCTATCCACAATATAAATACCTCCAGCTCAAACAAATGAAGTTAATAGTTAAAATATTATTGCAAAAATAGATCAGAAAAAATCAGCAATGTAATTTATGAATGAGCTGTAATAAACTCTAACCTTAATTTCAAGTAGAAGTCAAATTAGTGGTGTTTTCAATCTTAAAATGTTAAATATTTTAAATGTCTTTTTTTTTAAAGAAGACCAGCAATGATCCACAAGGTCAGTAACGCATCATCATAACCTTCAAACTAAGACATGAGTGATGAGAGAGTCAGCCCTATAACATAGGTTAGTTTGACGCTGTCAACCTTTACCTTCAACAATGATACTCAGTAAAGCTTCCCCTATTGTACATTTCTATCCCCATTATAAGGACATAAAATCAGCACAATGAGAAACATTAAAAGGACTCTAGATGTCATGCTCCTGGACCACTTAAATGTAGCCCTCAAACACTGGGTTGGTCACCTCTCCAAGTGAGCACTATAGTGGGGGGAGGGGGAGCGCTCCCTCTGCAAAAATGTTTTGTAATTTGACATCAAGTGATTATTGTGTTATTTATTCTGGTGTATTTTGTTTTATTGTTTTATTAATCTATTATTTCATTTAAAGCCCTTTGGGTTTTCCAAATGTTTTATGATAGTGTAGGTTCTTGTCAGCTGTTGAAAGTTTAAAATATTGACTGTTACTTATTTTTTTGCAAATATTTTTGGACTTGGGGTTAGAACAAACAAATATTTTTGGACTTGGGGTTAGAACAAACAAATATTTTTGGACTTGGGGTTAGAAAAAACAAATATTTTTGGACTTGGGGTTAGAACAAACAAATATTTTTGGACTTGGGGTTAGAACAAACAAATATATTTTGGACTTGGTGTGATCCATCTGACCCCCTGTAGTGCAGTGCGGTGTATGCACAATCACTTCACTATTCGTATCACTTTAGAAAAAAAGTGTCTGCTAAATGTATGAAATGTCAATATAATACGTGTCTGTGTTTAAATGTATGTACAATATGTAATAAAAGTAATATTTGTGTAATACACTGTAGCTCTGACCTGATCGATAACATCTTAGCAGATCGCCACAACAGCTAAGGTTGTTCTCTAACCTTAATTTCAACTAGAATTCAAATTAGTGGTGTTTTTAATTTTATTATGTTATATTATTTATTTACATTCTTGACTGAAATTTGAGTGGTGAGACAGTCAAAATGCCATCATACAGAATATATGTATATTTAACACTGTAAATATTTCCCTCTAATAAGGAGAAGTCAAAGTATTGACTATTGTAACCGTCTCATGCTATTACAAGGACATACAAACTACATTAGGAAAGAGTGTCATGCTCCTGGCCCTTTTAAATGTTGCCCTCAAACACTGAGTTGGTCACCTCTCCAAAGGAGCGCTCCCTCTGTAAACTCATTTATTTTCATTTATTCTTTATGTAATTTGACCACATTTGATTTATTTTACCCCAAATGCTCCAGTGAATATTGTGTTCTTTGTTCTGGTCTGTTGTGTTTTTTTTTATTGATTTATTTGTGTATTCTTTCATTTAAAGCACTTTGGGACAACTGAAGTGGTCCACCTCCCCTCACCACAAGGGATTGTGGGTACTTGAACTTTTTCAATTCTAATTTTAAATTTATTAATTATCTGTGCATATTAGAGTTTAGTTTTTGGGTACTATTCATAATATTCGTCAAGTGGATGCTATGAACTGAAAAAAAAATCTTTACAAAAATCTTAATTTTAACCATCACTGTTAACGGCATCTCATTGAATGACTTACCGCTCATTCACATTTGAGAGTCAGCAGTTAACCCTGAAGTTGTGCGGTGTATGGAACTCAGGTGTCAAGTGCTCGGTAAGGTATGGTAAATCAGCAAATAACCCTGATGGTGTGCGGTGTGCGGTGTATGGACCTCAGGTGTTAAATGCTTGGTAAGGTATGGCAGGCTGTGACAGGGGCAGCTTGCCAGGTAAGGTAACTCACTCTGGGTAAGCTGTGACAGGGGCAGCTTGCCAGGTAAAGTAACCCTCTTTGGGCAAGCTTTGACAAGGGCATCTTGCCAGGTAAGGTAACCCCTCTTTGGGCAGGCTGTGACAGGGGCAGCTTGCCAGGTAAGGTAACCATCTCTGGGCAGGCTGTGACAGGGGCAGCGTGCCAGGTAAGGGAACCCTCTTTTTGGGCAGGCTGTGATAGGGGCAGCTTGCCTGGTAAAGTAACCATCTCTGGGCAGGCTGTGACAGGGGCAGCTTGTCTAACAGAGTAAACCTAAACTTGTATCTCTTTCTGTCTCTCTCTTTCTAGAGTCTTTGATACTTGTGTTCCAATACACTGCACAAGTACAAGTATTAATCCTCTATGGATAGGTTGGAGAAACTTAACTTTATCTCTCTTTCTCTCTCCAGAGTTTCAGTTGATACTTGCGTTCCAGTACACTGCACTAATACGAGTATTAAACCTTTCTGGGCAGGCTGTGACAGGGGCAGCTTGCCTGGCTGGGTAAACATATCTGGGCAGGCTGTGACAGGGGCAGCTTGTCTGACTGGGTACACCTCTCTGGGCAGGCTGTGACAGGGGCAGTTTGTCTGGGTGGGTAAACGTTTCTGGACAGACTGACAGGGGCAGCTTGTCTGACTGGGTACACCTCTCTGGGCAGGCTGTGACAGGGGCAGTTTGTCTGGCTGGGTAAACCTCCACGGGCAGGCTGTGACAGGGGCAGTTTGTCTGGGTGGGTAAACTTTTCGGGACAGACTGTGACAGGGGCAGCTTGTCTGGGTGTGTAAACTTATCTGGGCAAGCTGTGACAGGGGCAGCTTGACTGGATGGGTTGACCTCCATGGCCAGGCTGTGACAGGGGTAACTTGAATGGGTGGGTAAACTTCTCTGGGCAAGCTGTGACAGGGGCAGCTTGTCTGGGTGGGTAAATGTCTCTGGGCAGGCTGTGACAGGGGCAGCTTGTCTGGGTGGGTAAACATCTCTGGACAGACTGTGACAGGGGCAGCTTGTCTGACTGGGTACACCTCTCTGGGCAGGCTGTGACAGGGGCAGTTTGTCTGACTGGGTACACCTCTCTGGGCAGGCTGTGACAGGGGCAGTTTGTCTGGGTGGGTAAATGTTTCTGGACAGACTGTGACAGGGGCAGTTTGTCTGGCTGGGTAAACCTCCATGGGCAGGCTGTGACAGGGGCAGTTTGTCTGGGTGGGTAAACTTTTCTGGACAGACTGTGACAGGGGCAGCTTGTCTGGTTGTGTAAACTTCTCTGGGAAAGCTGTGACAGGGGCAGCTTGACTGGATGGGTTGACTTCCATGGGCAGGCTGTGACAGGGGCAACTTGACTGGGTGGGTAAATGTCTCTGGGCAGGCTGTGACAGGGGCAGCTTGTCTGGCTGGGTAAACCAACCCTCTCTGGCCTCGTTTGCTACTTGTAGTTGTGCGGTGTATTGGAAGTATTAAACTTCTCTGGGCAGGCTGTGACGGGCAGTTTGTCCAGGTGGGTAAACTTCTCTGGGCAAGCTGTGACAGGGGCATTTTGTCTGGGTGTGTAAACTTATCTTGGCAGGCTGTGACAGGGGCAACTTGACTGTGTGGGTAAACTTCTCTGGGCAAGCTGTGACAGGGGCAGTTTGTCTGGGTGGGTAAACCTCCATGGCCAGGCTGTGACAGGGGCAGCTTGTCTGGGAGGGCAACCCCTTCCTTTCTGGGCAGACTGTGACGGGCAGCTTGTCTAGGTGGGTAAACCTATCCTTATCTGTCTCTCCTCATTTGATACTTGTAGTTGTGCGGTGTATTGGAACACAAGTATAAAATCTCTCTGGGCAGGCTGTGACAGGGGCAGCTTGCCAGGTAAGGTGAACATCTCTGGGCAGGCTGTGACAGGGGCAGCTTGTCTGGCTGGGTAAACCTACCCTCTCTGGCCACGTTTGCAACTTGTAGTTGTGGGGTGTATTGGAACAAAAGTATTAAACCTCTCTGGGCAGGCTGTAACAGGGGCCGTTTGTCTGGGTGGGTAAACTTCTCTGGACAGGCTGTGACAGGGGCAGCTTCTCTAGGTCGGTAAACCTATCCTTATCTGTCTCTCCTCATTTGATACTTGTAGTTGTGCGGTGTATTGGAACACAAGTATAAAATCTCTCTGGGCAGGCTGTGACAGGGGCAGCTTGCCAGGTAAGGTGAACATCTCTGGGCAGGCTGTGACAGGGGCAGCTTGTCTGGCTGGGTAAACCTACCCTCTCTGGCCACGTTTGCAACTTGTAGTTGTGGGGTGTATTGGAACAAAAGTATTAAACCTCTCTGGGCAGGCTGTAACAGGGGCCGTTTGTCTGGGTGGGTAAACTTCTCTGGACAGGCTGTGACAGGGGCAGCTTCTCTAGGTCGGTAAACCTATCCTTATCTGTCTTTCCTCATTTGATACTTGTAGTTGTGCGGTGTATTGGAACACAAGTATTAAATCGCTCTGGGCAGGCTGTGACAGGGGCAGCTTGTCTAGGTGCGTAAACCTATCCTCATCTGTTTCTCCTCATTTGATACTTGTAGTTGTGCGGTGTATTGGAACACAAGTATAAAATCTCCGGGCAGGCTGTGACAGGGGCAGCTTACCAGGTAAGGTGAACGTCTCTGGGCAGGCTGTGACAGGGGCAGCTTGTTTGGCTGGGTAAACCTACCCTCTCTGGTCTCGTTTGATACTTGTAGTTGTGCGGTGTATTGGAACAAAAGTATTAAATCTCTCTGGGCAGGCTGTGACAGGGGCAGCTTGTCTGGGTGGGTAAACTTCTCTGGACAGGCTGTGACATGGGCAGCTGGTCTAGGTGGGTAAACCTATCCTTATGTCTCTCCTCATTTGATACTTGTAGTTGTGCGGTGTATTGGAACACAATAATTAACTCTCTCTGGGCAGGCTGTGACAGGGGCAGCTTGTCTGGCTGGGTAAATCTCTCTCTCTCTCTCTCTCTCTCTCTCTCTCTCTCTCTCTCTCTCTCTCTCTCTCTCTCTCTCTCTCTCTCTCTCTCTCTCTCTCTCTCTCTCTCGTCTCATTTGATACTTGTAGTTGTGTGGTGTATTGGAACACATGTATTCAACTTTTCTGGGGAGGCTGTGACAGGGGCAACTTGTCTGGCCGGGTAAACCTAACCTCTTTCTCTCTCTTGGCCCTTAGCTGCTGGTAGAAGCTTGTGGGGAGTTAAGATTTTAGAATGTTCCCTCCTTTCCGCCAGCATTCCCCCTAGCCTCTAGGCAAGACTGTGGTGTCCTTCACCTCAAGCAGTTTTGTTTGGATGAGTCTGGGAGGGAGATCTTCAGGCCTTCTCCGGGCAGGCTGTGGTAACCTAGCGGTGTTAACAAGCAGCTTGTTTGGGTGGGCTGTAAGTATGCGGCCCTCCTGGGTCCCACTCGGGACAGCACACAGGATGTGGTGGTCCAGGGCTCAGGACCTTCATCGTAGCCCATTCTTCTAATGGGGAAAAGCCCCACTCATACACTCACCGCACCACACTCCTTGCCTCATACATCTGTCAATACCCAAGGCCCTCCCAGTGGACCAAGATAGTAATCCCAGACACTGGAGGTATTGACCCCCCCATATCTGTCAGTAGAACACATCTGTTTTTAGGGTTTGGGTGGGCCTAGGCTTGTGTAACTGACTCAGCTTCTGGGTGTAGTTTAATCAACCATCAGGGTTAGTGTTACATTTTGTGTGTATTGTGCATTGGCATACAAGTACAACTGTCTTCTGAATCAGGTGTAGCTAGTTAAGATATGGTGGGATGAGTCGCAGTTGATGCATCTAGTTGTGCGGCGTATTGAAAGACAAGTACAAATGGCTTCTGAAACAGTTGTAGTTAGTTCCAATCACATTTTGGGATTGAGTCCATGTTAATAATAAAAAATGTGTTTCTAACCTTGTATTTCACTTTTACATTATTCAGTTATGGTTTCATGAGCTTTTAGGGTTAGGGTGGGCCTAGGCTTGTGTAACTGACTCAGCTTCTGGGTGTAGTTTAATCGACCATGAGGCAGCAGTGATAAGATTTGTTAGTATAGCAGTATTCCTTTTAATCTTCAAGGACTTTAATTCTGTTTTTTTAATGTTCCCCCTTTCAATGCACTTGATTCAAATGAAGGGTTATTTTGTAGTGACTGCAGCACTAGATAATGATCCGTTCATTAGTATCAGGAGTGTTGGGAGGGGGAACATTAAAAACACAGAACTAAAGTCCTTAAAGATAAAAAAATACTGCCATACCAACAAGTCTTATCCCTGTTGCTGCCCATGGTTGATTAAACTACACCCAGAAGCTGAGTCAGTTACACAAGCCTAGGCCCACCAAACCCTAAAGCTCATGAAATCATAACCCTGTTTCTATTAGTGGAGCACATCAGTTTTTAGGGTTTGTGTGGGCCTAGTCTTGTAACTGACTTATAGAAATACTCAGCTTCTCACTGTAGTTCAATCAACCATCAGGGGCAGCAACAGTGACAAGGTTAGTGTTAGTACTGCAGTAATTCTTTATCTTGGACTTCAATTCTGATGTTTTACATTTTGTGTGTTGTAAGGAGTATTAAAGGCTTCTGAATCCAGTGTAGCTAGTTAGGATCATATGGTGGGATGAGGCTCCTTGATACTAGTTGTGCGGTGTATTGGAACACAAGCATTAGAGAATTGTGTGTAGCTAGGTATGATTACATTTTGGGATGAGCCCATGATAGTTTTCTTCCCTTGTCTTTCACTTTGTTTTTCATTATTCAGTTAGGGCTATGGTTTCTGTCAGTAGAACACATCAGCTTTTAGGGTTTGTGTGGGACTAGGCTTGTGTAACCGACCTATAGATATTCAGCTTCTGGTGTAGTTTATTAACCATGGGGCAGCAACAGGGATAAGATTTGTGTTAGTATAGCAGTATCTTCAAGGACTTCAATTCTGTGCTTTTTAAATGATCCCCCTTTCCATGCACTTGATTCAAATGAAGGGTTATTTTCTAGTGACTGCAGCACTAGATAATGATCCATTCATTAGTATCAGGAGTGTTGTGAGGGTAAATGTTTAAAACGGACAGATTATGTTGTCTCTGAAAGTTGTGATTAGTCACTAGTCGTCAACTTCCTACTCTGTATGACAGGTCATCAATTTTAGTTCATGAGGCCTAATGTCCTGACAGTTGTAGATGCTTTCCTGCTCCAGCGCAACTGAAAGGGTCAGGGTTCCACCAAGCTTGATAATGGTGCTCGTTAAGATCACATGGTAGGATGATTTTATGCTAATAATAATAAAAACTGGTTTCTTCTCTCTTCAATTTTTGTCAATTCTTCGGTTAGCATTTGTTAGTGGAACACATCAGTTTGTAGGGTTTGGGTCGGCCAAGTCTTGTAACTGACCTTGATAAATACTCAGCTTCTCGATTGTAGTTCAATTGACCATCAGGGGCTGTGACAGGGTAAGCGTTAGTACGGCAGTAATTCTTTCTTGGACTTCAAAGACTTCATTTATTTTTAATGTTTGGTGTATTGGAACACAAGTATTTAAGGCTTCTGAATCTGGTGTAGCTAGTTAAGATTTCATTTTGGGTTGAGCCAATATTAGTTGACTCTCCTTCTATTCAACTGTTTCATTATTCAGTTAGGGCTATGGTTTGTCAGTGGGACACATCAGCTTTTAGGGTTTGGGTGGGCTTAGTCTTGTAACTGACCTATAGAAATATTCAGCTTCTGGGTGTAGTTCAATCAGGCAGCAACAGTGAGAGGATTTGTTAGTATAGCAGTTTTTCTTAATCTCCAAGGACTTCAATTCTGTCTTTTTTTAAATGTTCCCTCTTTTAATACACCTGATTAAAATGAACGGTTATTTTCTAGTGACTGCAGCACTAGATGATGATCCATTCAATAGTATCAGGAGTGTTGTGAGGGTAAATGTTTAAAACGGACAGATTATGTTGTCTCTGAAAATTGTGATAAGTCATCAATTTCCTACTCTGTATGACAGGTCAATGTTAGTTCATGAGGCCCAATGTCCTGACAGTTATAGATGTTTCCCTGCTCCAGCACCACTGAAAGGGTCAGGGTTCCACCAAGCTTGATAATGGTGCTAGTTAACTTCACATGGTGGAATGAACTCATGCTAATCAAAAACTGATTTTATTTTCTTTCACTTTGTTCATTTCTCAGTTAGTGTAACACTGGTTTTTAGTGTTTGGGTGAATCTAGTCTTGTAACTGACCTGTAGAAATATTCTGCTTCTCAATGTAGTTCAATTGAGCAACAGTGACAGGGTAAGTGTTAGTATGGCAGTGAATCTTTATCTTGGACTTCAGACTTCAATTCTTACTTTACATTTTTGGTGTATTGGAACGCGTATTAAAGGCTTCTGAATCCGGCGTAGCTAGTTAAAATTTCATTTGGGATGAGCCCATATTAGTTTACTCCCCTTCTATTTCACGTTTTCATTATTCAGTTAGGGCTATGGTTTGTCAGTGGAGCACATCAGCTTTTAGGGTTTGTGTGGGCCTAGTCTTGTAACTGACCTATAGAAGTATTCAGCTTCTGGGTGTAATTCAATCAGGCAGCAACAGTGATGGGATTTGTGTTTGTATGGCAGTATTTCTTAATCTTCATGGACTTTAAGTCTGTATTAAATGTTCCCCCTTTTTAATCCACTTGATTCAAATGAAGGTTTATTTTTTAGTGACTGCAGCACTAGATAATGATCCATTCATTAGTATCCAGAGTCTGAGGAGGGTAAACATCTAAAACAGACCGAACATGTGGTTTGACAGCTAAAAGGTTGTGGGATTAGTTACTGTTTATCAATTTCCTAGTCTGTATGTCAAAGGTCACAACATTTAGTTAATGAGGCCCAAATTCCTGAGTTTTGGATGTAACACTGCTCAAGCACACAAGTAAGGAAAGCTTAAGTTTCTACCAAGGTTGATAATGACATGAGTTAAGATAACATGGTGGGGTGTGCTCATGCTAATAAAACAAATTTTTTTGTATTCCCTTTAAACATCTCATTAATTTTCTTCAATATTAATTTACAATAATTTTTTGTTGTCACTGAACACCGCTTTTAGGGTTTGGGTGTGCACATGCTCATGTAACTAGATATATTCAGCTCCTGTTTGTAGTTCAATTGACTATCGGGCATCAACAGTAAACGGCGTTACAGTGGCGTTAATTCTTAATCCTCAAAGATTTTAATTCCAATGTTGTGCGTTAGGAACACAATTGGCATCTTCTGAGTTGGGTGTTATTGGTTAAGATCACATGGTGTGATGAGTACATGCTATATTAATAAAACAAAACTAATAATACAACTTTTCCCTTGTATTTGATTTTTTTCCATTCATTTAAGGTTTTTGTCAGTGGAACACAATCTTTTGGGGTTTGGGTGGGACTACACTTGTGTAACTGACCTATAGATATTCATCTTCTGGGTGTGGTGCAATCAACTCAGGCTATGACAGGGTTTGCATCATGGCAGTCATTCATAACCATCAAGAACATCAAGTCTGATGTTGTCTCTTGCGTTATGGCCACAATCATTGTTCATTTTACTGGTTCTCACGAGGTATGAGTCAATCTAAAAATAACCCCACTGTGTTTGGTGTCTCTCATTGCTCAATGACTGCTCTCGTAAATCACTCCCAATAAAAGCGTCTGCTAAATGATTACATGTAAACGTTGTAAATTGTGTGTCTTTAATTGTGCAGTGTAATGGCAGCTTCAGAATGAGGTGTAGCTACTTAAGATCACAGGCTGGTATGAATTCATGTGAATAAAAATGTTTTTATGCCTTTGTCTTTCATTATTCACTAGGTTTATGTCAGCGGAACACATTTGTACCCCTAGTTTGAGTGGGCCTAGATTTCTTTAACCTATAGATATATTCGTCTTCCAGGTGTAGTTCAATTGGCCATTTTGCAGAAACAGGGAAAATGTTTTTATGATCGGAATTCTTAGTCTTCAAAGACCTTAAATCTATTTCTTTAAATGTTTCCCTTTTCATGCACCTGATTAAAATGAAGTGTTATTTTCTATTGACTGCAGCATTAGATAATAACTGTTCATTAGTATCAGGAGCGTAGAATGAGGGTAAATGTTTAAAACAGACCGAATATGGTGTTAGAACAAAGGACAAAGTTGTGAGATTAGTTCAGAGTTATCAACAGTCTACTCTGTATGCAAGAGGTTATTAGGGTTAGGGTTCAGCACACAACTCAATTGAAGGGTCAGACTTCCATCAAGCCTGATAACAGTGCCTTTATTAGAAACAGGTGAGCTGGAATATGGAATCTTTAACTGTCAGGACATTGAGCCTTGAGGACTGGAACTGCTGATCATTATTGATATGAAATAGGGTTGTAAGTGAGGATGTAATAGGACTACTAATTAGTGTATTATTAGAACAGTGTGGGTGTTAGGGTTAGGTGTTGAATAGTTTGGGAATAATCTGATTAATGATTATACTAGAATGGGTATCAAAACTATTAACAATATGCACCTTCTAATGGTCAGTGTAGGAAATTAAATGAAATCACTGGTCCTAAAGCTTGATCCTCATGCCCCTCCTTGTCCTGGCCATTTTTGATTCTTCCCCACTCCAACATGCCCGATTTAAACGAACAATTTGTCACAAAGCGTAAATAACGCTTGACAAGTTGGTCATTTAAATTGTGTATGTTGGAGTGGGGGAAAATAAAAAATGTGCAGTACAAGGGGGGGTGCATGAGGATCAGGCTTTACAGACCTTGGTCCAGGGAATGGATTACCCAAGGTCCAGAGGCAAGTTGATAATTAGGGCTAGGGCCCCTAGGGCTAGGGTTAAGTTGATAATTAGGGCTAGGGCCCCTAGGGCTAGGGTTAAGTTGATAATTAGGGCTAGGGCCCCTAGGGCTAGGGTTAAGTTGATAATTAGGGCTAGGGCCCCTAGGGCTAGGGTTAAGTTGATAATTAGGGCTAGGGCCCCTAGGGCTAGGGTTAAGTTGATAATTAGGGCTAGGGCCCCTAGGGCTAGGGTTAAGTTGATAATTAGGGCTAGGGCCCCTAGGGCTAGGGTTAAGTTGATAATTAGGGCTAGGGCCCCTAGGGCTAGGGTTAAGTTGATAATTAGGGCTAGGGCCCCTAGGGCTAGGGTTAAGTTGATAATTAGGGCTAGGGCCCCTAGGGCTAGGGTTAAGTTGATAATTAGGGCTAGGGCCCCTAGGGCTAGGGTTAAGTTGATAATTAGGGCTAGGGCCCCTAGGGCTAGGGTTAAGTTGATAATTAGGGCTAGGGCCCCTAGGGCTAGGGTTAAGTTGATAATTAGGGCTAGGGCCCCTAGGGCTAGGGTTAACTTGATAATTAGGGCTAGGGCCCCTAGGGCTAGGGTTAAGTTGATAATTAGGGCTAGGGCCCCTAGGGCTAGGGTTAAGTTGGGTTAGGGTTAGGGTTAGGGTTAGGGTTAGGTATAGGGTTGATAACCACGATCAGTCATGACCGATCCTTGACTGATCCTATAAGTGAGTCCTTTCTGGTACTTCTGGGTACTGCAGGTGGCTGAAATTGGCTGTACTGACTAATTGGGACACCCCGGTTCGAATGGTGGTGGTCTTGGGGTCGTGTGACCTTCCGTTCGGGAGCTACATCCGTTTTGGACAGGAAATGGGCTGTATCTCGGGAACGGAAGGTCGTAGAGAGTCGGGGACAAGACTGGCGTGTTGCCCGTGGCCGTATTAGGGCAGGCGGATCTTGGTCCCGAATCTCTACGACCTTCCGTTCAAGAGTTATGATTGGTCGAAGTGTTTTCCATTGAAATGAATGGGAATTTTCGAAAATTCTTCTAAGTCCAGCCCTAGTTGACTGTCCATTGGGCCTTTCCTAACCCTAACCAGGCTTGACCTCTGGTGTTTCTGACCCTAACCTGTCCTGTAACCCTAATCCTAACCATAACCCCCAATTAGGGTTGTGGGAGTGGTTATGGTTAGGGTTTGGGTTGTGGGAGTGGTTGTGATTAGGGTTAGGGTTGTGGTTTGGCCTAGTATTGTGGCAGACTTTGTGTATAGGGTTTGGTTAGTGTTTTGACTTGGCCTGCGTGCTGGTCTGTGGCTGCTAGGGTTAGGGTTAGGTATAGGGTTGATAACCACGATCAGTCATGACCGATCCTTGACTGATCCTATAAGTGAGTCCTTTCTGGTACTTCTGGGTACTGCAGGTGGCTGAAATTGGCTGTACTGACTAATTGGGACACCCCGGTTCGAATGGTGGTGGTCTTGGGGTCGTGTGACCTTCCGTTCGGGAGCTACATCCGTTTTGGACAGGAAATGGGCTGTATCTCGGGAACGGAAGGTCGTAGAGAGTCGGGGACAAGACTGGCGTGTTGCCCGTGGCCGTATTAGGGCAGGCGGATCTTGGTCCCGAATCTCTACGACCTTCCGTTCAAGAGTTATGATTGGTCGAAGTGTTTTCCATTGAAATGAATGGGAATTTTCGAAAATTCTTCTAAGTCCAGCCCTAGTTGACTGTCCATTGGGCCTTTCCTAACCCTAACCAGGCTTGACCTCTGGTGTTTCTGACCCTAACCTGTCCTGTAACCCTAATCCTAACCATAACCCCCAATTAGGGTTGTGGGAGTGGTTATGGTTAGGGTTTGGGTTGTGGGAGTGGTTGTGATTAGGGTTAGGGTTAGGGTTAGGGTTAGGGTTAGGGTTAGGGTTAGGGTTAGGGTTAGGGTTAGGGTTAGGGTTAGGGTTAGGGTTAGGGTTAGGGTTAGGGTTAGGGTTAGGTATAGGGTTGATAACCACGATCAGTCATGACCGATCCTTGACTGATCCTATAAGTGAGTCCTTTCTGGTACTTCTGGGTACTGCAGGTGGCTGAAATTGGCTGTACTGACTAATTGGGACACCCCGGTTCGAATGGTGGTGGTCTTGGGGTCGTGTGACCTTCCGTTCGGGAGCTACATCCGTTTTGGACAGGAAATGGGCTGTATCTCGGGAACGGAAGGTCGTAGAGAGTCGGGGACAAGACTGGCGTGTTGCCCGTGGCCGTATTAGGGCAGGCGGATCTTGGTCCCGAATCTCTACGACCTTCCGTTCAAGAGTTATGATTGGTCGAAGTGTTTTCCATTGAAATGAATGGGAATTTTCGAAAATTCTTCTAAGTCCAGCCCTAGTTGACTGTCCATTGGGCCTTTCCTAACCCTAACCAGGCTTGACCTCTGGTGTTTCTGACCCTAACCTGTCCTGTAACCCTAATCCTAACCATAACCCCCAATTAGGGTTGTGGGAGTGGTTATGGTTAGGGTTTGGGTTGTGGGAGTGGTTGTGATTAGGGTTAGGGTTGTGGTTTGGCCTAGTATTGTGGCAGACTTTGTGTATAGGGTTTGGTTAGTGTTTTGACTTGGCCTGCGTGCTGGTCTGTGGCTGCTAGGGTTAGGGTTAGGGTTAGGGTTAGGTATAGGGTTGATAACCACGATCAGTCATGACCGATCCTTGACTGATCCTATAAGTGAGTCCTTTCTGGTACTTCTGGGTACTGCAGGTGGCTGAAATTGGCTGTACTGACTAATTGGGACACCCCGGTTCGAATGGTGGTGGTCTTGGGGTCGTGTGACCTTCCGTTCGGGAGCTACATCCGTTTTGGACAGGAAATGGGCTGTATCTCGGGAACGGAAGGTCGTAGAGAGTCGGGGACAAGACTGGCGTGTTGCCCGTGGCCGTATTAGGGCAGGCGGATCTTGGTCCCGAATCTCTACGACCTTCCGTTCAAGAGTTATGATTGGTCGAAGTGTTTTCCATTGAAATGAATGGGAATTTTCGAAAATTCTTCTAAGTCCAGCCCTAGTTGACTGTCCATTGGGCCTTTCCTAACCCTAACCAGGCTTGACCTCTGGTGTTTCTGACCCTAACCTGTCCTGTAACCCTAATCCTAACCATAACCCCCAATTAGGGTTGTGGGAGTGGTTATGGTTAGGGTTTGGGTTGTGGGAGTGGTTGTGATTAGGGTTAGGGTTGTGGTTTGGCCTAGTATTGTGGCAGACTTTGTGTATAGGGTTTGGTTAGTGTTTTGACTTGGCCTGCGTGCTGGTCTGTGGCTGCTAGGGTTAGGGTTAGGGTTAGGTATAGGGTTGATAACCACGATCAGTCATGACCGATCCTTGACTGATCCTATAAGTGAGTCCTTTCTGGTACTTCTGGGTACTGCAGGTGGCTGAAATTGGCTGTACTGACTAATTGGGACACCCCGGTTCGAATGGTGGTGGTCTTGGGGTCGTGTGACCTTCCGTTCGGGAGCTACATCCGTTTTGGACAGGAAATGGGCTGTATCTCGGGAACGGAAGGTCGTAGAGAGTCGGGGACAAGACTGGCGTGTTGCCCGTGGCCGTATTAGGGCAGGCGGATCTTGGTCCCGAATCTCTACGACCTTCCGTTCAAGAGTTATGATTGGTCGAAGTGTTTTCCATTGAAATGAATGGGAATTTTCGAAAATTCTTCTAAGTCCAGCCCTAGTTGACTGTCCATTGGGCCTTTCCTAACCCTAACCAGGCTTGACCTCTGGTGTTTCTGACCCTAACCTGTCCTGTAACCCTAATCCTAACCATAACCCCCAATTAGGGTTGTGGGAGTGGTTATGGTTAGGGTTTGGGTTGTGGGAGTGGTTGTGATTAGGGTTAGGGTTGTGGTTTGGCCTAGTATTGTGGCAGACTTTGTGTATAGGGTTTGGTTAGTGTTTTGACTTGGCCTGCGTGCTGGTCTGTGGCTGCTAGGGTTAGGGTTAGGGTTAGGGTTAGGGTTAGGGTTAGGGTTAGGGTTAGGGTTAGGGTTAGGGTTAGGGTTAGGGTTAGGGTTAGGGTTAGGGTTAGGTATAGGGTTGATAACCACGATCAGTCATGACCGATCCTTGACTGATCCTATAAGTGAGTCCTTTCTGGTACTTCTGGGTACTGCAGGTGGCTGAAATTGGCTGTACTGACTAATTGGGACACCCCGGTTCGAATGGTGGTGGTCTTGGGGTCGTGTGACCTTCCGTTCGGGAGCTACATCCGTTTTGGACAGGAAATGGGCTGTATCTCGGGAACGGAAGGTCGTAGAGAGTCGGGGACAAGACTGGCGTGTTGCCCGTGGCCGTATTAGGGCAGGCGGATCTTGGTCCCGAATCTCTACGACCTTCCGTTCAAGAGTTATGATTGGTCGAAGTGTTTTCCATTGAAATGAATGGGAATTTTCGAAAATTCTTCTAAGTCCAGCCCTAGTTGACTGTCCATTGGGCCTTTCCTAACCCTAACCAGGCTTGACCTCTGGTGTTTCTGACCCTAACCTGTCCTGTAACCCTAATCCTAACCATAACCCCCAATTAGGGTTGTGGGAGTGGTTATGGTTAGGGTTTGGGTTGTGGGAGTGGTTGTGATTAGGGTTAGGGTTGTGGTTTGGCCTAGTATTGTGGCAGACTTTGTGTATAGGGTTTGGTTAGTGTTTTGACTTGGCCTGCGTGCTGGTCTGTGGCTGCTAGGGTTAGGGTTAGGGTTAGGTATAGGGTTGATAACCACGATCAGTCATGACCGATCCTTGACTGATCCTATAAGTGAGTCCTTTCTGGTACTTCTGGGTACTGCAGGTGGCTGAAATTGGCTGTACTGACTAATTGGGACACCCCGGTTCGAATGGTGGTGGTCTTGGGGTCGTGTGACCTTCCGTTCGGGAGCTACATCCGTTTTGGACAGGAAATGGGCTGTATCTCGGGAACGGAAGGTCGTAGAGAGTCGGGGACAAGACTGGCGTGTTGCCCGTGGCCGTATTAGGGCAGGCGGATCTTGGTCCCGAATCTCTACGACCTTCCGTTCAAGAGTTATGATTGGTCGAAGTGTTTTCCATTGAAATGAATGGGAATTTTCGAAAATTCTTCTAAGTCCAGCCCTAGTTGACTGTCCATTGGGCCTTTCCTAACCCTAACCAGGCTTGACCTCTGGTGTTTCTGACCCTAACCTGTCCTGTAACCCTAATCCTAACCATAACCCCCAATTAGGGTTGTGGGAGTGGTTATGGTTAGGGTTTGGGTTGTGGGAGTGGTTGTGATTAGGGTTAGGGTTGTGGTTTGGCCTAGTATTGTGGCAGACTTTGTGTATAGGGTTTGGTTAGTGTTTTGACTTGGCCTGCGTGCTGGTCTGTGGCTGCTAGGGTTAGGGTTAGGGTTAGGGTATAGGGTTGATAACCACGATCAGTCATGACCGATCCTTGACTGATCCTATAAGTGAGTCCTTTCTGGTACTTCTGGGTACTGCAGGTGGCTGAAATTGGCTGTACTGACTAATTGGGACACCCCGGTTCGAATGGTGGTGGTCTTGGGGTCGTGTGACCTTCCGTTCGGGAGCTACATCCGTTTTGGACAGGAAATGGGCTGTATCTCGGGAACGGAAGGTCGTAGAGAGTCGGGGACAAGACTGGCGTGTTGCCCGTGGCCGTATTAGGGCAGGCGGATCTTGGTCCCGAATCTCTACGACCTTCCGTTCAAGAGTTATGATTGGTCGAAGTGTTTTCCATTGAAATGAATGGGAATTTTCGAAAATTCTTCTAAGTCCAGCCCTAGTTGACTGTCCATTGGGCCTTTCCTAACCCTAACCAGGCTTGACCTCTGGTGTTTCTGACCCTAACCTGTCCTGTAACCCTAATCCTAACCATAACCCCCAATTAGGGTTGTGGGAGTGGTTATGGTTAGGGTTTGGGTTGTGGGAGTGGTTGTGATTAGGGTTAGGGTTGTGGTTTGGCCTAGTATTGTGGCAGACTTTGTGTATAGGGTTTGGTTAGTGTTTTGACTTGGCCTGCGTGCTGGTCTGTGGCTGCTAGGGTTAGGGTTAGGTATAGGGTTGATAACCACGATCGGTCATGACTGATCCTCGACCGATCCTATAAGTGAGTCCTTTCTGGTACTTCTGGGTACTGCAGGTGGCTGAAATTGGCTGTACTGACTAATTGGGACACCCCGGTTAGAATGGTGGCGGTCTTGGGGTCGTGCGACCTTCCGTTCGGGAGCTACATCCGTTTTGGACAGGAAGTTGGCTGTATCTCGGGAACGGAAGGTCGTAGAGACTCGGGGACAAGTCTGGCGTGTAGCCCGTGGCCGAATTATGGCAGGCGGATCTTGGTCCCGAATCTCTACGACCTTCCGTTCCAGAGTTATGATTGGTCAAAGTGTTTTCCATTGAAATGAATGGGAATTTTCGAAAATTCTTCTAAGTCCAGCCCTAGTTGGTTGTCCATTGGCCCTTTCCTAACCCTAACCAGGCTTGACCTCTGGTGTTTCTGGGTTAGGGTTAGGGTTAGGGTTAGGGTTAGGGTTAGGGTTAGGGTTAGGGTTAGGGTTAGGGTTAGGGTTAGGGTTAGGTATAGGGTTGATAACCACGATCGGTCATGACTGATCCTCGACCGATCCTATAAGTGAGTCCTTTCTGGTACTTCTGGGTACTGCAGGTGGCTGAAATTGGCTGTACTGACTAATTGGGACACCCCGGTTCGAATGGTGGCGGTCTTGGGGTCGTGCGACCTTCCGTTCGGGAGCTACATCCGTTTTGGACAGGAAGTTGGCTGTATCTCGGGAACGGAAGGTCGTAGAGACTCGGGGACAAGTCTGGCGTGTAGCCCGTGGCCGAATTATGGCAGGCGGATCTTGGTCCCGAATCTCTACGACCTTCCGTTCCAGAGTTATGATTGGTCAAAGTGTTTTCCATTGAAATGAATGGGAATTTTCGAAAATTCTTCTAAGTCCAGCCCTAGTTGGTTGTCCATTGGCCCTTTCCTAACCCTAACCAGGCTTGACCTCTGGTGTTTCTGACCCTAACCTGTCCTGTAACCCTAATCCTAACCATAACCCCCAATTAGGGTTGTGGGAGTGGTTATGGTTAGGGTTTGGGTTGTGGGAGTGGTTGTGATTAGGGTTAGGGTTGTGGTTTGGCCTAGTATTGTGGCAGACTTTGTGTATAGGGTTTGGTTAGTGTTTTGACTTGGCCTGTGTGCTGGTCTGTGGCTGCTAGGGTTAGGGTTCCGCTAGGTATAGGGTTGATAACCACGATCGGTCATGACTGATCCTCGACCGATCCTATAAGTGAGTCCTTTCTGGTACTTCTGGGTACTGCAGGTGGCTGAAATTGGCTGTACTGACTAATTGGGACACCCCGGTTAGAATGGTGGCGGTCTTGGGGTCGTGCGACCTTCCGTTCGGGAGCTACATCCGTTTTGGACAGGAAGTTGGCTGTATCTCGGGAACGGAAGGTCGTAGAGACTCGGGGACAAGTCTGGCGTGTAGCCCGTGGCCGAATTATGGCAGGCGGATCTTGGTCCCGAATCTCTACGACCTTCCGTTCCAGAGTTATGATTGGTCAAAGTGTTTTCCATTGAAATGAATGGGAATTTTCGAAAATTCTTCTAAGTCCAGCCCTAGTTGGTTGTCCATTGGCCCTTTCCTAACCCTAACCAGGCTTGACCTCTGGTGTTTCTGGGTTAGGGTTAGGGTTAGGGTTAGGGTTAGGGTTAGGGTTAGGGTTAGGGTTAGGGTTAGGGTTAGGGTTAGGGTTAGGGTTAGGGTTAGGGTTAGGGTTAGGGTTAGGGTTAGGGTTAGGGTTAGGGTTAGGGTTAGGGTTAGGGTTAGGGTTAGGGTTAGGGTTAGGGTTAGGGTTAGGGTTAGGGTTAGGGTTAGGGTTAGGGTTAGGGTTAGGGTTAGGGTTAGGGTTAGGGTTAGGGTTAGGGTTAGGGTTAGGGTTAGGGTTAGGTATAGGGATGATAACCACGATCGGTCATGACTGATCCTCGACCGATCCTATAAGTGAGTCCTTTCTGGTACTTGTGGGTACTGCAGGTAAGTGAAATTGGCTGTACTGACTAATTGGGACACCCCGGTTCGAATGGTGGTGGTCTTGGGGTCGTGTGACCTTCCGTTCGGGAGCTACATCCGTTTTGGACAGGAAATGGGCTGTATCTCGGGAACGGAAGGTCGTAGAGAGTCGGGGACAAGACTGGCGTGTTGCCCGTGGCCATATTAGGGCAGGCGGATCTTGGTTTGGAAGCTCTACGACCTTCCGTTCAAGAGTTATGATTGGTCAAAGTGTTTTCCATTGAAATGAATGGGAATTTTGGAAAATTCTTCTAAGTCCAGCCCTAGTTGACTGTCCATTGGGCCTTTCCTAACCCTAACCAGGCTTGACCTCTGGTGTTTCTGACCCTAACCTGTCCTGTAACCCTAATCCTAACCATAACCCCCAATTAGGGTTGTGGGAGTGGTTATGGTTAGGGTTTGGGTTGTGGGAGTGGTTGTGATTAGGGTTAGGGTTGTGGTTTGGCCTAGTATTGTGGCAGACTTTGTGTATAGGGTTTGGTTAGTGTTTTGACTTGGCCTGCGTGCTGGTCTGTGGCTGCTAGGGTTAGGGTTCCGCTAGGTATAGGGATGATAACCACGATCGGTCATGACTGATCCTCGACCGATCCTATAAGTGAGTCCTTTCTGGTACTTGTGGGTACTGCAGGTAAGTGAAATTGGCTGTACTGACTAATTGGGACACCCCGGTTCGAATGGTGGTGGTCTTGGGGTCGTGTGACCTTCCGTTCGGGAGCTACATCCGTTTTGGACAGGAAATGGGCTGTATCTCGGGAACGGAAGGTCGTAGAGAGTCGGGGACAAGACTGGCGTGTTGCCCGTGGCCATATTAGGGCAGGCGGATCTTGGTTTGGAAGCTCTACGACCTTCCGTTCAAGAGTTATGATTGGTCAAAGTGTTTTCCATTGAAATGAATGGGAATTTTGGAAAATTCTTCTAAGTCCAGCCCTAGTTGACTGTCCATTGGGCCTTTCCTAACCCTAACCAGGCTTGACCTCTGGTGTTTCTGACCCTAACCTGTCCTGTAACCCTAATCCTAACCATAACCCCCAATTAGGGTTGTGGGAGTGGTTATGGTTAGGGTTTGGGTTGTGGGAGTGGTTGTGATTAGGGTTAGGGTTGTGGTTTGGCCTAGTATTGTGGCAGACTTTGTGTATAGGGTTTGGTTAGTGTTTTGACTTGGCCTGCGTGCTGGTCTGTGGCTGCTAGGGTTAGGGTTCCGCTAGGTATAGGGATGATAACCACGATCGGTCATGACTGATCCTCGACCGATCCTATAAGTGAGTCCTTTCTGGTACTTGTGGGTACTGCAGGTAAGTGAAATTGGCTGTACTGACTAATTGGGACACCCCGGTTCGAATGGTGGTGGTCTTGGGGTCGTGTGACCTTCCGTTCGGGAGCTACATCCGTTTTGGACAGGAAATGGGCTGTATCTCGGGAACGGAAGGTCGTAGAGAGTCGGGGACAAGACTGGCGTGTTGCCCGTGGCCATATTAGGGCAGGCGGATCTTGGTTTGGAAGCTCTACGACCTTCCGTTCAAGAGTTATGATTGGTCAAAGTGTTTTCCATTGAAATGAATGGGAATTTTGGAAAATTCTTCTAAGTCCAGCCCTAGTTGACTGTCCATTGGGCCTTTCCTAACCCTAACCAGGCTTGACCTCTGGTGTTTCTGACCCTAACCTGTCCTGTAACCCTAATCCTAACCATAACCCCCAATTAGGGTTGTGGGAGTGGTTATGGTTAGGGTTTGGGTTGTGGGAGTGGTTGTGATTAGGGTTAGGGTTGTGGTTTGGCCTAGTATTGTGGCAGACTTTGTGTATAGGGTTTGGTTAGTGTTTTGACTTGGCCTGCGTGCTGGTCTGTGGCTGCTAGGGTTAGGGTTCCGCTAGGTATAGGGATGATAACCACGATCGGTCATGACTGATCCTCGACCGATCCTATAAGTGAGTCCTTTCTGGTACTTGTGGGTACTGCAGGTAAGTGAAATTGGCTGTACTGACTAATTGGGACACCCCGGTTCGAATGGTGGTGGTCTTGGGGTCGTGTGACCTTCCGTTCGGGAGCTACATCCGTTTTGGACAGGAAATGGGCTGTATCTCGGGAACGGAAGGTCGTAGAGAGTCGGGGACAAGACTGGCGTGTTGCCCGTGGCCATATTAGGGCAGGCGGATCTTGGTTTGGAAGCTCTACGACCTTCCGTTCAAGAGTTATGATTGGTCAAAGTGTTTTCCATTGAAATGAATGGGAATTTTGGAAAATTCTTCTAAGTCCAGCCCTAGTTGACTGTCCATTGGGCCTTTCCTAACCCTAACCAGGCTTGACCTCTGGTGTTTCTGACCCTAACCTGTCCTGTAACCCTAATCCTAACCATAACCCCCAATTAGGGTTGTGGGAGTGGTTATGGTTAGGGTTTGGGTTGTGGGAGTGGTTGTGATTAGGGTTAGGGTTGTGGTTTGGCCTAGTATTGTGGCAGACTTTGTGTATAGGGTTTGGTTAGTGTTTTGACTTGGCCTGCGTGCTGGTCTGTGGCTGCTAGGGTTAGGGTTCCGCTAGGTATAGGGATGATAACCACGATCGGTCATGACTGATCCTCGACCGATCCTATAAGTGAGTCCTTTCTGGTACTTGTGGGTACTGCAGGTAAGTGAAATTGGCTGTACTGACTAATTGGGACACCCCGGTTCGAATGGTGGTGGTCTTGGGGTCGTGTGACCTTCCGTTCGGGTTAGGGTTAGGGTTAGGGTTAGGGTTAGGGTTAGGGTTAGGGTTAGGGTTAGGGTTAGGGTTAGGGTTAGGGTTAGGGTTAGGGTTAGGGTTAGGGTTAGGGTTAGGGTTAGGTATAGGGATGATAACCACGATCGGTCATGACTGATCCTCGACCGATCCTATAAGTGAGTCCTTTCTGGTACTTGTGGGTACTGCAGGTAAGTGAAATTGGCTGTACTGACTAATTGGGACACCCCGGTTCGAATGGTGGTGGTCTTGGGGTCGTGTGACCTTCCGTTCGGGAGCTACATCCGTTTTGGACAGGAAATGGGCTGTATCTCGGGAACGGAAGGTCGTAGAGAGTCGGGGACAAGACTGGCGTGTTGCCCGTGGCCATATTAGGGCAGGCGGATCTTGGTTTGGAAGCTCTACGACCTTCCGTTCAAGAGTTATGATTGGTCAAAGTGTTTTCCATTGAAATGAATGGGAATTTTGGAAAATTCTTCTAAGTCCAGCCCTAGTTGACTGTCCATTGGGCCTTTCCTAACCCTAACCAGGCTTGACCTCTGGTGTTTCTGACCCTAACCTGTCCTGTAACCCTAATCCTAACCATAACCCCCAATTAGGGTTGTGGGAGTGGTTATGGTTAGGGTTTGGGTTGTGGGAGTGGTTGTGATTAGGGTTAGGGTTGTGGTTTGGCCTAGTATTGTGGCAGACTTTGTGTATAGGGTTTGGTTAGTGTTTTGACTTGGCCTGCGTGCTGGTCTGTGGCTGCTAGGGTTAGGGTTCCGCTAGGTATAGGGATGATAACCACGATCGGTCATGACTGATCCTCGACCGATCCTATAAGTGAGTCCTTTCTGGTACTTGTGGGTACTGCAGGTAAGTGAAATTGGCTGTACTGACTAATTGGGACACCCCGGTTCGAATGGTGGTGGTCTTGGGGTCGTGTGACCTTCCGTTCGGGAGCTACATCCGTTTTGGACAGGAAATGGGCTGTATCTCGGGAACGGAAGGTCGTAGAGAGTCGGGGACAAGACTGGCGTGTTGCCCGTGGCCATATTAGGGCAGGCGGATCTTGGTTTGGAAGCTCTACGACCTTCCGTTCAAGAGTTATGATTGGTCAAAGTGTTTTCCATTGAAATGAATGGGAATTTTGGAAAATTCTTCTAAGTCCAGCCCTAGTTGACTGTCCATTGGGCCTTTCCTAACCCTAACCAGGCTTGACCTCTGGTGTTTCTGACCCTAACCTGTCCTGTAACCCTAATCCTAACCATAACCCCCAATTAGGGTTGTGGGAGTGGTTATGGTTAGGGTTTGGGTTGTGGGAGTGGTTGTGATTAGGGTTAGGGTTGTGGTTTGGCCTAGTATTGTGGCAGACTTTGTGTATAGGGTTTGGTTAGTGTTTTGACTTGGCCTGCGTGCTGGTCTGTGGCTGCTAGGGTTAGGGTTCCGCTAGGTATAGGGATGATAACCACGATCGGTCATGACTGATCCTCGACCGATCCTATAAGTGAGTCCTTTCTGGTACTTGTGGGTACTGCAGGTAAGTGAAATTGGCTGTACTGACTAATTGGGACACCCCGGTTCGAATGGTGGTGGTCTTGGGGTCGTGTGACCTTCCGTTCGGGAGCTACATCCGTTTTGGACAGGAAATGGGCTGTATCTCGGGAACGGAAGGTCGTAGAGAGTCGGGGACAAGACTGGCGTGTTGCCCGTGGCCATATTAGGGCAGGCGGATCTTGGTTTGGAAGCTCTACGACCTTCCGTTCAAGAGTTATGATTGGTCAAAGTGTTTTCCATTGAAATGAATGGGAATTTTGGAAAATTCTTCTAAGTCCAGCCCTAGTTGACTGTCCATTGGGCCTTTCCTAACCCTAACCAGGCTTGACCTCTGGTGTTTCTGACCCTAACCTGTCCTGTAACCCTAATCCTAACCATAACCCCCAATTAGGGTTGTGGGAGTGGTTATGGTTAGGGTTTGGGTTGTGGGAGTGGTTGTGATTAGGGTTAGGGTTGTGGTTTGGCCTAGTATTGTGGCAGACTTTGTGTATAGGGTTTGGTTAGTGTTTTGACTTGGCCTGCGTGCTGGTCTGTGGCTGCTAGGGTTAGGGTTCCGCTAGGTATAGGGATGATAACCACGATCGGTCATGACTGATCCTCGACCGATCCTATAAGTGAGTCCTTTCTGGTACTTGTGGGTACTGCAGGTAAGTGAAATTGGCTGTACTGACTAATTGGGACACCCCGGTTCGAATGGTGGTGGTCTTGGGGTCGTGTGACCTTCCGTTCGGGAGCTACATCCGTTTTGGACAGGAAATGGGCTGTATCTCGGGAACGGAAGGTCGTAGAGAGTCGGGGACAAGACTGGCGTGTTGCCCGTGGCCATATTAGGGCAGGCGGATCTTGGTTTGGAAGCTCTACGACCTTCCGTTCAAGAGTTATGATTGGTCAAAGTGTTTTCCATTGAAATGAATGGGAATTTTGGAAAATTCTTCTAAGTCCAGCCCTAGTTGACTGTCCATTGGGCCTTTCCTAACCCTAACCAGGCTTGACCTCTGGTGTTTCTGACCCTAACCTGTCCTGTAACCCTAATCCTAACCATAACCCCCAATTAGGGTTGTGGGAGTGGTTATGGTTAGGGTTTGGGTTGTGGGAGTGGTTGTGATTAGGGTTAGGGTTGTGGTTTGGCCTAGTATTGTGGCAGACTTTGTGTATAGGGTTTGGTTAGTGTTTTGACTTGGCCTGCGTGCTGGTCTGTGGCTGCTAGGGTTAGGGTTCCGCTAGGTATAGGGATGATAACCACGATCGGTCATGACTGATCCTCGACCGATCCTATAAGTGAGTCCTTTCTGGTACTTGTGGGTACTGCAGGTAAGTGAAATTGGCTGTACTGACTAATTGGGACACCCCGGTTCGAATGGTGGTGGTCTTGGGGTCGTGTGACCTTCCGTTCGGGAGCTACATCCGTTTTGGACAGGAAATGGGCTGTATCTCGGGAACGGAAGGTCGTAGAGAGTCGGGGACAAGACTGGCGTGTTGCCCGTGGCCATATTAGGGCAGGCGGATCTTGGTTTGGAAGCTCTACGACCTTCCGTTCAAGAGTTATGATTGGTCAAAGTGTTTTCCATTGAAATGAATGGGAATTTTGGAAAATTCTTCTAAGTCCAGCCCTAGTTGACTGTCCATTGGGCCTTTCCTAACCCTAACCAGGCTTGACCTCTGGTGTTTCTGACCCTAACCTGTCCTGTAACCCTAATCCTAACCATAACCCCCAATTAGGGTTGTGGGAGTGGTTATGGTTAGGGTTTGGGTTGTGGGAGTGGTTGTGATTAGGTATAGGGATGATAACCACGATCGGTCATGACTGATCCTCGACCGATCCTATAAGTGAGTCCTTTCTGGTACTTGTGGGTACTGCAGGTAAGTGAAATTGGCTGTACTGACTAATTGGGACACCCCGGTTCGAATGGTGGTGGTCTTGGGGTCGTGTGACCTTCCGTTCGGGAGCTACATCCGTTTTGGACAGGAAATGGGCTGTATCTCGGGAACGGAAGGTCGTAGAGAGTCGGGGACAAGACTGGCGTGTTGCCCGTGGCCATATTAGGGCAGGCGGATCTTGGTTTGGAAGCTCTACGACCTTCCGTTCAAGAGTTATGATTGGTCAAAGTGTTTTCCATTGAAATGAATGGGAATTTTGGAAAATTCTTCTAAGTCCAGCCCTAGTTGACTGTCCATTGGGCCTTTCCTAACCCTAACCAGGCTTGACCTCTGGTGTTTCTGACCCTAACCTGTCCTGTAACCCTAATCCTAACCATAACCCCCAATTAGGGTTGTGGGAGTGGTTATGGTTAGGGTTTGGGTTGTGGGAGTGGTTGTGATTAGGGTTAGGGTTGTGGTTTGGCCTAGTATTGTGGCAGACTTAGGGTTAGGGTTAGGTATAGGGATGATAACCACGATCGGTCATGACTGATCCTCGACCGATCCTATAAGTGAGTCCTTTCTGGTACTTGTGGGTACTGCAGGTAAGTGAAATTGGCTGTACTGACTAATTGGGACACCCCGGTTCGAATGGTGGTGGTCTTGGGGTCGTGTGACCTTCCGTTCGGGAGCTACATCCGTTTTGGACAGGAAATGGGCTGTATCTCGGGAACGGAAGGTCGTAGAGAGTCGGGGACAAGACTGGCGTGTTGCCCGTGGCCATATTAGGGCAGGCGGATCTTGGTTTGGAAGCTCTACGACCTTCCGTTCAAGAGTTATGATTGGTCAAAGTGTTTTCCATTGAAATGAATGGGAATTTTGGAAAATTCTTCTAAGTCCAGCCCTAGTTGACTGTCCATTGGGCCTTTCCTAACCCTAACCAGGCTTGACCTCTGGTGTTTCTGACCCTAACCTGTCCTGTAACCCTAATCCTAACCATAACCCCCAATTAGGGTTGTGGGAGTGGTTATGGTTAGGGTTTGGGTTGTGGGAGTGGTTGTGATTAGGGTTAGGGTTGGGTTAGGGTTAGGGTTAGGGTTAGGGTTAGGGTTAGGGTTAGGGTTAGGGTTAGGGTTAGGGTTAGGGTTAGGGTTAGGGTTAGGGTTAGGGTTAGGGTTAGGGTTAGGGTTAGGGTTAGGGTTAGGGTTAGGGTTAGGGTTAGGGTTAGGGTTAGGGTTAGGGTTAGGGTTAGGGTTAGGGTTAGGGTTAGGGTTAGGGTTAGGGTTAGGGTTAGGTATAGGGATGATAACCACGATCGGTCATGACTGATCCTCGACCGATCCTATAAGTGAGTCCTTTCTGGTACTTGTGGGTACTGCAGGTAAGTGAAATTGGCTGTACTGACTAATTGGGACACCCCGGTTCGAATGGTGGTGGTCTTGGGGTCGTGTGACCTTCCGTTCGGGAGCTACATCCGTTTTGGACAGGAAATGGGCTGTATCTCGGGAACGGAAGGTCGTAGAGAGTCGGGGACAAGACTGGCGTGTTGCCCGTGGCCATATTAGGGCAGGCGGATCTTGGTTTGGAAGCTCTACGACCTTCCGTTCAAGAGTTATGATTGGTCAAAGTGTTTTCCATTGAAATGAATGGGAATTTTGGAAAATTCTTCTAAGTCCAGCCCTAGTTGACTGTCCATTGGGCCTTTCCTAACCCTAACCAGGCTTGACCTCTGGTGTTTCTGACCCTAACCTGTCCTGTAACCCTAATCCTAACCATAACCCCCAATTAGGGTTGTGGGAGTGGTTATGGTTAGGGTTTGGGTTGTGGGAGTGGTTGTGATTAGGGTTAGGGTTGTGGTTTGGCCTAGGGTTAGGGTTAGGGTTAGGGTTAGGGTTAGGTATAGGGATGATAACCACGATCGGTCATGACTGATCCTCGACCGATCCTATAAGTGAGTCCTTTCTGGTACTTGTGGGTACTGCAGGTAAGTGAAATTGGCTGTACTGACTAATTGGGACACCCCGGTTCGAATGGTGGTGGTCTTGGGGTCGTGTGACCTTCCGTTCGGGAGCTACATCCGTTTTGGACAGGAAATGGGCTGTATCTCGGGAACGGAAGGTCGTAGAGAGTCGGGGACAAGACTGGCGTGTTGCCCGTGGCCATATTAGGGCAGGCGGATCTTGGTTTGGAAGCTCTACGACCTTCCGTTCAAGAGTTATGATTGGTCAAAGTGTTTTCCATTGAAATGAATGGGAATTTTGGAAAATTCTTCTAAGTCCAGCCCTAGTTGACTGTCCATTGGGCCTTTCCTAACCCTAACCAGGCTTGACCTCTGGTGTTTCTGACCCTAACCTGTCCTGTAACCCTAATCCTAACCATAACCCCCAATTAGGGTTGTGGGAGTGGTTATGGTTAGGGTTTGGGTTGTGGGAGTGGTTGTGATTAGGGTTAGGGTTGGGTTAGGGTTAGGGTTAGGGTTAGGGTTAGGGTTAGGGTTAGGGTTAGGGTTAGGGTTAGGGTTAGGGTTAGGGTTAGGGTTAGGGTTAGGGTTAGGGTTAGGTATAGGGATGATAACCACGATCGGTCATGACTGATCCTCGACCGATCCTATAAGTGAGTCCTTTCTGGTACTTGTGGGTACTGCAGGTAAGTGAAATTGGCTGTACTGACTAATTGGGACACCCCGGTTCGAATGGTGGTGGTCTTGGGGTCGTGTGACCTTCCGTTCGGGAGCTACATCCGTTTTGGACAGGAAATGGGCTGTATCTCGGGAACGGAAGGTCGTAGAGAGTCGGGGACAAGACTGGCGTGTTGCCCGTGGCCATATTAGGGCAGGCGGATCTTGGTTTGGAAGCTCTACGACCTTCCGTTCAAGAGTTATGATTGGTCAAAGTGTTTTCCATTGAAATGAATGGGAATTTTCGAAAATTCTTCTAAGTCCAGCCCTAGTTGACTGTCCATTGGGCCTTTCCTAACCCTAACCAGGCTTGACCTGTGGTGTTTCTGACCCTAACCTGTCCTGTAACCCTAATCCTAACCATAACCCCCAATTAGGGTTGTGGGAGTGGTTATGGTTAGGGTTTGGGTTGTGGGAGTGGTTGTGATTAGGGTTAGGGTTGTGGTTTGGCCTAGTATTGTGGCAGACTTTGTGTATAGGGTTTGGTTAGTGTTTTGACTTGGCCTGTGTGCTGGTCTGTGGCTGCTAGGGTTAGGGTTCCGCTAGGTATAGGGATGATAACCACGATCGGTCATGACTGATCCTCGACCGATCCTATAAGTGAGTCCTTTCTGGTACTTGTGGGTACTGCAGGGTTAGGGTTAGGGTTAGGGTTAGGGTTAGGGTTAGGGTTAGGGTTAGGGTTAGGTATAGGGATGATAACCACGATCGGTCATGACTGATCCTCGACCGATCCTATAAGTGAGTCCTTTCTGGTACTTGTGGGTACTGCAGGTAAGTGAAATTGGCTGTACTGACTAATTGGGACACCCCGGTTCGAATGGTGGTGGTCTTGGGGTCGTGTGACCTTCCGTTCGGGAGCTACATCCGTTTTGGACAGGAAATGGGCTGTATCTCGGGAACGGAAGGTCGTAGAGAGTCGGGGACAAGACTGGCGTGTTGCCCGTGGCCATATTAGGGCAGGCGGATCTTGGTTTGGAAGCTCTACGACCTTCCGTTCAAGAGTTATGATTGGTCAAAGTGTTTTCCATTGAAATGAATGGGAATTTTCGAAAATTCTTCTAAGTCCAGCCCTAGTTGACTGTCCATTGGGCCTTTCCTAACCCTAACCAGGCTTGACCTCTGGTGTTTCTGACCCTAACCTGTCCTGTAACCCTAATCCTAACCATAACCCCCAATTAGGGTTGTGGGAGTGGTTATGGTTAGGGTTTGGGTTGTGGGAGTGGTTGTGATTAGGGTTAGGGTTGTGGTTTGGCCTAGTATTGTGGCGGTTAGGGTTAGGGTTAGGGGTTAGGTATAGGGATGATAACCACGATCGGTCATGACTGATCCTCGACCGATCCTATAAGTGAGTCCTTTCTGGTACTTGTGGGTACTGCAGGTAAGTGAAATTGGCTGTACTGACTAATTGGGACACCCCGGTTCGAATGGTGGTGGTCTTGGGGTCGTGTGACCTTCCGTTCGGGAGCTACATCCGTTTTGGACAGGAAATGGGCTGTATCTCGGGAACGGAAGGTCGTAGAGAGTCGGGGACAAGACTGGCGTGTTGCCCGTGGCCATATTAGGGCAGGCGGATCTTGGTTTGGAAGCTCTACGACCTTCCGTTCAAGAGTTATGATTGGTCAAAGTGTTTTCCATTGAAATGAATGGGAATTTTCGAAAATTCTTCTAAGTCCAGCCCTAGTTGACTGTCCATTGGGCCTTTCCTAACCCTAACCAGGCTTGACCTGTGGTGTTTCTGACCCTAACCTGTCCTGTAACCCTAATCCTAACCATAACCCCCAATTAGGGTTGTGGGAGTGGTTATGGTTAGGGTTTGGGTTGTGGGAGTGGTTGTGATTAGGGTTAGGGTTGTGGTTTGGCCTAGTATTGTGGCAGACTTTGTGTATAGGGTTTGGTTAGTGTTTTGACTTGGCCTGTGTGCTGGTCTGTGGCTGCTAGGGTTAGGGTTCCGCTAGGTATAGGGATGATAACCACGATCGGTCATGACTGATCCTCGACCGATCCTATAAGTGAGTCCTTTCTGGTACTTGTGGGTACTGCAGGGTTAGGGTTAGGGTTAGGGTTAGGGTTAGGGTTAGGGTTAGGGTTAGGGTTAGGGTTAGGGTTAGGGTTAGGGTTAGGGTTAGGGTTAGGGTTAGGGTTAGGGTTAGGGTTAGGGTTAGGGTTAGGGTTAGGGTTAGGGTTAGGGTTTAGGGTTAGGGTTAGGGTTAGGGTTAGGGTTAGGGTTAGGGTTAGGGTTAGGGTTAGGGTTAGGGTTAGGGTTAGGGTTAGGGTTAGGGTTAGGGTTAGGGTTAGGGTTAGGGTTAGGGTTAGGGTTAGGGTTAGGGTTAGGGTTAGGGTTAGGGTTAGGGTTAGGGTTAGGGTTAGGGTTAGGGTTAGGGTTAGGGTTAGGGTTAGGGTTAGGGTTAGGGTTAGGGTTAGGGTTAGGGTTAGGGTTAGGGTTAGGGTTAGGGTTAGGTATAGGGATGATAACCACGATCGGTCATGACTGATCCTCGACCGATCCTATAAGTGAGTCCTTTCTGGTACTTGTGGGTACTGCAGGTAAGTGAAATTGGCTGTACTGACTAATTGGGACACCCCGGTTCGAATGGTGGTGGTCTTGGGGTCGTGTGACCTTCCGTTCGGGAGCTACATCCGTTTTGGACAGGAAATGGGCTGTATCTCGGGAACGGAAGGTCGTAGAGAGTCGGGGACAAGACTGGCGTGTTGCCCGTGGCCATATTAGGGCAGGCGGATCTTGGTTTGGAAGCTCTACGACCTTCCGTTCAAGAGTTATGATTGGTCAAAGTGTTTTCCATTGAAATGAATGGGAATTTTGGAAAATTCTTCTAAGTCCAGCCCTAGTTGACTGTCCATTGGGCCTTTCCTAACCCTAACCAGGCTTGACCTCTGGTGTTTCTGACCCTAACCTGTCCTGTAACCCTAATCCTAACCATAACCCCCAATTAGGGTTGTGGGAGTGGTTATGGTTAGGGTTTGGGTTGTGGGAGTGGTTGTGATTAGGGTTAGGGTTGTGGTTTGGCCTAGTATTGTGGCAGACTTTGTGTATAGGGTTTGGTTAGTGTTTTGACTTGGCCTGCGTGCTGGTCTGTGGCTGCTAGGGTTAGGGTTCCGCTAGGTATAGGGATGATAACCACGATCGGTCATGACTGATCCTCGACCGATCCTATAAGTGAGTCCTTTCTGGTACTTGTGGGTACTGCAGGTAAGTGAAATTGGCTGTACTGACTAATTGGGACACCCCGGTTCGAATGGTGGTGGTCTTGGGGTCGTGTGACCTTCCGTTCGGGAGCTACATCCGTTTTGGACAGGAAATGGGCTGTATCTCGGGAACGGAAGGTCGTAGAGAGTCGGGGACAAGACTGGCGTGTTGCCCGTGGCCATATTAGGGCAGGCGGATCTTGGTTTGGAAGCTCTACGACCTTCCGTTCAAGAGTTATGATTGGTCAAAGTGTTTTCCATTGAAATGAATGGGAATTTTGGAAAATTCTTCTAAGTCCAGCCCTAGTTGACTGTCCATTGGGCCTTTCCTAACCCTAACCAGGCTTGACCTCTGGTGTTTCTGACCCTAACCTGTCCTGTAACCCTAATCCTAACCATAACCCCCAATTAGGGTTGTGGGAGTGGTTATGGTTAGGGTTTGGGTTGTGGGAGTGGTTGTGATTAGGTATAGGGATGATAACCACGATCGGTCATGACTGATCCTCGACCGATCCTATAAGTGAGTCCTTTCTGGTACTTGTGGGTACTGCAGGTAAGTGAAATTGGCTGTACTGACTAATTGGGACACCCCGGTTCGAATGGTGGTGGTCTTGGGGTCGTGTGACCTTCCGTTCGGGAGCTACATCCGTTTTGGACAGGAAATGGGCTGTATCTCGGGAACGGAAGGTCGTAGAGAGTCGGGGACAAGACTGGCGTGTTGCCCGTGGCCATATTAGGGCAGGCGGATCTTGGTTTGGAAGCTCTACGACCTTCCGTTCAAGAGTTATGATTGGTCAAAGTGTTTTCCATTGAAATGAATGGGAATTTTGGAAAATTCTTCTAAGTCCAGCCCTAGTTGACTGTCCATTGGGCCTTTCCTAACCCTAACCAGGCTTGACCTCTGGTGTTTCTGACCCTAACCTGTCCTGTAACCCTAATCCTAACCATAACCCCCAATTAGGGTTGTGGGAGTGGTTATGGTTAGGGTTTGGGTTGTGGGAGTGGTTGTGATTAGGGTTAGGGTTGTGGTTTGGCCTAGTATTGTGGCAGACTTAGGGTTAGGGTTAGGTATAGGGATGATAACCACGATCGGTCATGACTGATCCTCGACCGATCCTATAAGTGAGTCCTTTCTGGTACTTGTGGGTACTGCAGGTAAGTGAAATTGGCTGTACTGACTAATTGGGACACCCCGGTTCGAATGGTGGTGGTCTTGGGGTCGTGTGACCTTCCGTTCGGGAGCTACATCCGTTTTGGACAGGAAATGGGCTGTATCTCGGGAACGGAAGGTCGTAGAGAGTCGGGGACAAGACTGGCGTGTTGCCCGTGGCCATATTAGGGCAGGCGGATCTTGGTTTGGAAGCTCTACGACCTTCCGTTCAAGAGTTATGATTGGTCAAAGTGTTTTCCATTGAAATGAATGGGAATTTTGGAAAATTCTTCTAAGTCCAGCCCTAGTTGACTGTCCATTGGGCCTTTCCTAACCCTAACCAGGCTTGACCTCTGGTGTTTCTGACCCTAACCTGTCCTGTAACCCTAATCCTAACCATAACCCCCAATTAGGGTTGTGGGAGTGGTTATGGTTAGGGTTTGGGTTGTGGGAGTGGTTGTGATTAGGGTTAGGGTTAGGGTTAGGGTTAGGGTTAGGGTTAGGGTTAGGGTTAGGGTTAGGGTTAGGGTTAGGGTTAGGGTTAGGGTTAGGGTTAGGGTTAGGGTTAGGGTTAGGGTTAGGGTTAGGGTTAGGGTTAGGGTTAGGGTTAGGGTTAGGGTTAGGGTTAGGGTTAGGGTTAGGGTTAGGGTTAGGGTTAGGGTTAGGGTTAGGGTTAGGGTTAGGGTTAGGGTTAGGGTTAGGGTTAGGGTTAGGGTTAGGGTTAGGGTTAGGGTTAGGGTTAGGGTTAGGGTTAGGGTTAGGGTTAGGGTTAGGGTTAGGGTTAGGGTTAGGGTTAGGGTTAGGGTTAGGGTTAGGGTTAGGGTTAGGGTTAGGGTTAGGGTTAGGGTTAGGGTTAGGGTTAGGGTTAGGGTTAGGGTTAGGGTTAGGGTTAGGGTTAGGGTTAGGGTTAGGGTTAGGGTTAGGGTTAGGGTTAGGGTTAGGGTTAGGGTTAGGGTTAGGGTTAGGGTTAGGGTTAGGGTTAGGGTTAGGGTTAGGGTTAGGGTTAGGGTTAGGGTTAGGGTTAGGGTTAGGGTTAGGGTTAGGGTTAGGGTTAGGGTTAGGGTTAGGGTTAGGGTTAGGGTTAGGGTTAGGGTTAGGGTTAGGGTTAGGGTTAGGGTTAGGGTTAGGGTTAGGGTTAGGGTTAGGGTTAGGGTTAGGGTTAGGGTTAGGGTTAGGGTTAGGGTTAGGGTTAGGGTTAGGGTTAGGGTTAGGGTTAGGGTTAGGGTTAGGGTTAGGGTTAGGGTTAGGGTTAGGGTTAGGGTTAGGGTTAGGGTTAGGGTTAGGGTTAGGGTTAGGGTTAGGGTTAGGGTTAGGGTTAGGGTTAGGGTTAGGGTTAGGGTTAGGGTTAGGGTTAGGGTTAGGGTTAGGGTTAGGGTTAGGGTTAGGGTTAGGGTTAGGGTTAGGGTTAGGGTTAGGGTTAGGGTTAGGGTTAGGGTTAGGGTTAGGGTTAGGGTTAGGGTTAGGGTTAGGGTTAGGGTTAGGGTTAGGGTTAGGGTTAGGGTTAGGGTTAGGGTTAGGGTTAGGGTTAGGGTTAGGGTTAGGGTTAGGGTTAGGGTTAGGGTTAGGGTTAGGGTTAGGGTTAGGGTTAGGGTTAGGGTTAGGGTTAGGGTTAGGGTTAGGGTTAGGGTTAGGGTTAGGGTTAGGGTTAGGGTTAGGGTTAGGGTTAGGGTTAGGGTTAGGGTTAGGGTTAGGGTTAGGGTTAGGGTTAGGGTTAGGGTTAGGGTTAGGGTTAGGGTTAGGGTTAGGGTTAGGGTTAGGGTTAGGGTTAGGGTTAGGGTTAGGGTTAGGGTTAGGGTTAGGGTTAGGGTTAGGGTTAGGGTTAGGGTTAGGGTTAGGGTTAGGGTTAGGGTTAGGGTTAGGGTTAGGGTTAGGGTTAGGGTTAGGGTTAGGGTTAGGGTTAGGGTTAGGGTTAGGGTTAGGGTTAGGGTTAGGGTTAGGGTTAGGGTTAGGGTTAGGGTTAGGGTTAGGGTTAGGGTTAGGGTTAGGGTTAGGGTTAGGGTTAGGGTTAGGGTTAGGGTTAGGGTTAGGGTTAGGGTTAGGGTTAGGGTTAGGGTTAGGGTTAGGGTTAGGGTTAGGGTTAGGGTTAGGGTTAGGGTTAGGGTTAGGGTTAGGGTTAGGGTTAGGGTTAGGGTTAGGGTTAGGGTTAGGGTTAGGGTTAGGGTTAGGGTTAGGGTTAGGGTTAGGGTTAGGGTTAGGGTTAGGGTTAGGGTTAGGGTTAGGGTTAGGGTTAGGGTTAGGGTTAGGGTTAGGGTTAGGGTTAGGGTTAGGGTTATGTGACCCTAAACTTTTGAACGGTAGTGTATGTAAGATGTTATATATGTAATATATTACACATATGTAAATACGTTATGTATCCATTTTTCGGTAGTGTTTGTGCAACTCACATGAATAAAAACAAAATCTGATTCTGAAGTTGTCATTTAAGATTATTTAAAGGCTGAGATAAAACAGAATCAGAATTCGTTTTTATTCTGATGTCTTCATGTCAAGAGTTTGGTACAATTTAATGGGTGTGCATTTTAGGCTTCAATCCATATCTGAGTTGCATCATCGCATTCTAAAACCAAGAAATA
>CM059343.1:7238251-7343251 GCA_030340685.1 Protosalanx chinensis
AGTAGAGACCAGCAAGAGAGATGCCGATAAAGAGATATCAGACAGTGTTGAGGTCTTCTCTGCTCTGCTGCGCTCCATTCAGAGCATCCAGGCTGAGCTCATTGAGGTGATTGAGGAGAAGCAGAGAGCAGCAGAGAAACAGGCTGAAGGCTTCATCAAAGATCTGGAGCAGGAGATCACTGAGCTGGAGAGGAGACTCACTGACCTGGAGCAGCTCTCCCACACTGAGGACCCCCTCCACCTGCTGCAGAGCCTCCCATCCCTGAGCATCCCTCCACACACCAAGGACTGGTCTGAGATCAGAGTCCACAGTGGTCTGAGTGTGGGAGCAGTGAGGAGAGCTGTGTCTCAGCTGGAGGAAACACTGGAGAAAGAGATGGAGAAGCTGCCTGAAGTCAAGCTGAAGAGGATTCAGCAGTATGCAGTGGATGTGACTCTGGACCCTGATACAGCACATCCCAAACTCATCCTGTCTGAGGATGGAAAACAGGTGAGACTTGGAGACAAAAGGCAGGATCTCCCTGACAACCCAGAGAGGTTTATGTTGTATAGTAATGTCCTGGGAAAGCAGGGCTTCTCCTCAGGGAGGTTCTACTATGAGGTGCAGGTGGAGGGGAAGACTGACTGGAGGCTGGGAGTGGCCAGAGAGACCGTCAACAGGAAGGGGATGATTATTACATTCAGCCCTGAGAATGGATACTGGATTGTATCCCTGACAGGTGGTAACTTGTATAAAGATGCTGGTCCCTTTAGTTTCTCTGCCATCTCCCTGAAACAGAAGCCCCAGAAGGTGGGGGTGTTTGTGGACTATGAGGAGGGTCTGGTCTCCTTCTATGATGTGGAGGCCAGGTCTCATATCTACTCTCTCACTGGCTGCATCTTCACTGAGAAACTCTATCCAGTCTTCAATCCTAGGAATGATGGAGGGGAAAACTCTGCTCCTCTGATCATCACTCCTGTCAATTACTGATTTGAAAATATTCATTCTGAATCAAACAATCAGATGTTAGAATCAAATATTTAATAGTATATTTAATATATCATATATTACAACTAAAGCGCTCTATAAGTACAGTTTGATTGATTGCATGGTGAATTAACTTCTGCAAAGCATCTTCCTCTATACATGATGGACAGGGTGTATCATTCTTATGAACATAGGCACTGATTTCCCCTGCTGTTCATGACGGATGCTCAGTGCTAATTCCTGCATAGCATCTCAACAAGGTTTACACATGTTAAGAGTATTGTACTGTAATTGAATTAATGTATTTGTAAACTATGTTCAAATAAAGGTGAAAAATCTGGTGCATTATAATCTTAAAGGTAATAAATATTTTCCAAAATCCAGTTTTAATACATTTGATGAAATGTGGCAAGGAGATGTCTCTTAAATGTACCTATGAATGAATCAAATTCAATGCAATATATTTGACAAAATCCACATTCAGTCTTTTAATTATGTACTCTTATAAAATCAGTGAAAAACCTGAATCATTTATGAGAAAGTCTGTTTAGTTTCTCTAAAAGCTGCTTTCTCAGTGTGTTTAATTTGTTTAAGATAATCCACTTATTTAACATAAGAAACACAGTCAGGAAGTCAGTGAACTACACATCCAGTCAGCCACACACTTCAGGGAGCACCATTGAGATAGACTTTTGTGGATTGTCGTTGTCAATTCATTCGATTGGCAATCGAGAGTAGCAGCTGGACAAATCACTTAGACTGTTGTTTAAATAGTATGATAGGACAATTGAGGTAGACTCGTGTATTTTTTTTTGTTGAAAAGTAGAAAGTTTGCAACCTATTGGTCATACTGGGACACTGTTTCCTCTTGAGGTAGACCTTTTTTTATCAGCTTCTTCCACCCTGCCCTTGATCACCAAGACCAGGCTCCACACAACAAGAGGAATCAAGAAAGCACTCGTCCCTGGGTGGACTCGAACCACCATCCTTTCGGTTAACAGCCGAACACGCTAACCAATTGCGCCACAGAGACCGTGTCAGATGCAGAATCAGAATGAGGTTTAATCGCTGTGCAAGATTTACAAACATAGAATTCATTGTGCCAGAAATGAGCAAACATAGAACATATGTGACATGATTAAAAAAATTAATGAGAGAAAAGTAGGAGATCCCCCATTCCCTCTCCAGTTCACATATCAAAGCAGAAAGCCTTTGCTGCCAAAGAATCAGTGTCAGGAATGTTTTCTCAGTCTTTTGTCACAAAGAAAGCGCTGATTGCTTTCCATTGTCTGCGTTCCCGTTATCGTTTGTGTCGTCAAACAATATGCGGCACAAATGTTCGCACATCAGAGTTCACCACAAAATTCTGGGTTTAGGCATGTATTGGGGCCTCGTGGCGCAATGGTAGCGCGTCTGACTCCAGATCAGAAGGTTGCGTGTTCAAATCATGTCGGGGTCAGCAGCCATTGTGTACAGTGTCATTCTTTCACGATGTACTGAGATACTGTTTTTTAAGTTTAAAAGAGAGCAAGACAACTTGCAAATGTTGTAAAAAACATGATGAAGATGTGTTTCTTTTCCTCCATTTCATTTTCCTTTTTTCTCTATCCTCCCTCCCCCCATTATTTCCCTTTCCCCGTGCTAGAAGTCCTTTTAAAATCATTCAAGGTGGAATGGTTGAGGCGATGGACTGCTAATCCATAGTGCTCTGCACACGAGTTTGAATCTCATTGTCGTCGAAGGTGAGTTTTGTTTATGACACGTCCACCTTTTAAGTCCAACTTCTTCAGTCGCTCGGTCTTTTATCCTACCAAAGCTGCATACAAACCCCAAGATGGCACATCCTGACTGTGTTGATAGCTCCAAGGATGGCACTGTCAATGGCCATGACGAGACACAGGAAGTTCACAAATGTTTATGAGCATTGTCATTAGGTGTCATTCAGTAAATTATGTAATGTCTTCTGCAAGATTGACATTGTTTATGATTGTATCACAACTACTCATTAACTGACACCAAAATAACCTGTCACTGTCTTTGTCATGACAACTTGACCTTAACTACGTGTTGTTGGTCCAACGTGAGCCGGCTCTGAGGCTACATCACTGATGTATTCATCATAAGGAGGATTCAATGGGTGGCTCGCCAACTTGGTTTCTCACATGCAATAGAAGAAACGTACATCCTGAAGAAAAAATAAATAAACTAGAGTCTTAGCTAACAGTAGGTTAGCGAGCTTGCCGCAGAACTGCAAATTTCCAAATGTATGTTTTATAATCTATAAACCTGCTATGTTTAGGGTCTATCACTTTGCTATGCTCAGTGACCGATGCTCTTCTGTAAAGCTCTCTCTTGTAAGCCGCTTTGGATAAAAGCATCTGCTGAATGAATAAATGTAAATGTAAAATAAAAGCACACAGTTGGAAGTTTGGTAACTTACTGAAATAAAAGTCTGAGTAATAAAAAAATATGTGAATAAAATTCCATGAACTAATGTTCATTCGAAATTGGATGTTGTTTATTCCATTGCACCATGGAAGCTGGAGAAGTGCCTGCTGGAAGAGAAAACACTATCCCAGCGTTAGGAATAGAACACAGCATTTCGCTTCATTTCTGTATCGTGATAGAGCAGTTTCTTGTTTGCTCCTGTTGTTGGTCCTTTGTGACCAAGGGCAGAGTGGATGAAAATGAAACATTTCTGGGTTGGAAGTTCTGGGGAACTGCATGTGGACCTCGTGGTGCAACGGTAGCGCGTCTGACTCCAGATCAGAAGGTTGCGTGTTCAAATCACATCGGGGTCAGCAAATATTATGTAAAGCCTGATTCAACAGGTGTACAGTGTCATGCTTTCAGAGCATACTGTTATGTTGCAGTTTTCAAAGATCTCACAAGAGCAAGGTGACTTGTAAATGTTGTCAAAACATCTCCTCCTCTAGCCCTACACCACCACCCGCTACCTATGGTCTTTTTCTGACATAAGTCGGCAGCTATTATGTAAGGCCAGACTCAACGGGCGTAAGGTGTCATGCTGGCAAGTTGTGCTTTTCAAAGAACTCACAAGAGCAAGGTGACTTGTAGATGTTTTTAAAAAACATAATGAAAATGTATTTTCCTCATTTTCTCTTAATCCCCTTTTCCCTGTGCTAGCAGTCCCTTTTAAACCATTTAAGGTGGAGGGGTTAAGGCGATGGACTGTTATTCCATTGTGCTCTGCCTGCTTGAGTTCAAATCTCGTCCATGGTGAGTTTAGTTTATGACACGTCCACCTTTTAAGGTCAACTTCTTCAGTCGCTCGGCCCTTCCTCCTACCAAAGCTTTGTACAAACCGCAAGATGCCACATCCTGTGTTGATGGCGCCGCTGATTTTCCATTGGTGTGAGTTGCGTTAACTCTAGGACTTCCTTCAGGTTGATAAGACCAACAGCCATGTTGTGACAACATTCCACGATACAGAAATGAAGTGAAACATTCTCTCTTATTTGTCACACATTATTGGAGTTGATGCCACCTGTAGCTGAAAGGTCTGAGTTGGCCATCATGTCACCCTCATGCTGCCACCGGGTGGTTTTGGGTTCAGGTCATTTATTGTATTTAAATATGAGGTATTGTGGAGTCTCTCCTCCAGCCTTACACCCCCACCCGCCACCTATGGTCTTCTTCTGACATCCATCTAGTGGTCCCACCCCTCAAGAGTGTATGGTCCCAACACAAGCTCTTCCCCTGTCTGGCCCCTTCTATGGTGATGAAGCAGTTTCTTGTTTGCTCCTGTTGTTGGTCCTTTGACCAATGGCAGAGTGGATGAAAATGGAACAAAACTGGGCTGGAGGTTCCGGGGTACTGGGTTTTGTGAAAAGTAGATCACCCATTCCCTCTCCAGTTCACATACCAAATAAGGAAGCCTTCGCTGGCAAAGAATCAGTGTCAGGAATATTTTTTCACCCCTTCGACACAAAGAAAGCGCTGATTGCTTCCAGTTTTGCCTGCGTTCCCGTCATCGTTTGTGTCTTCACACAATTTGTGGTGGAAATGTTCGTACATAAGAGTTCACAGAGGAATTCTGGGATGGAGATTGCATGTAGGGCCTCGTGGCGCAACGGTAGCGCGTCTGACTCCAGATCAGAAGGTTGCGTGATCAAATCACGTCGGGGTCAGCAGCACTAACACTCTACTGGCAGGTTGTGCTTTTCAAAAAAGTCATAAGCGCAAGTTGACTTGTAAATGTTGTCAAAAACGTAATTAAGATGCGAGGTGTCATTGAGTAAATTATGTTATGTATTTTGCAAGTCACTGTCTTCGTCTTTTTGTATTTTTTTCAACGTGAGACGGCTACATCACTGATGTATTCATCATAAGGAGGATTCAATGGGTGGCTATCATGTCACCCTCATGCTGCCCTCGTATCATTTTGGGTTCAGGTCATTTATTGTATTTAAATATGAGGTATTGTGGAGTCTCTCCTCCATCCCTACACCCCCACCCGCCACCTATGGTCTTCTTCTGACATCAAAGCAGGAATGCTTTGCACCCATTCCCTCTCCAGTTCACATACCAAAGAAGAAAGCCTTTGCTGCCAAAGAATCAGTGTCAGGACTGTTTTGTCACAAAGCGTTGCCGTCATCATTCGTGTCTCACAAAATTTGTGGCGGAAATGTTCGTACACGAGAGTCCACAGCAGAATTCTGGGATGAAGACTCCATGTGGGCCTCGTGGCGCAACGGTAGCGCGTCTGACTCCAGATCAGAAGGTTGCGTGTTCAAATCACGTCGGGGTCAGCATCCTATTATTAGTAGCTATTATGTCAGGCCTGTTTCAACATGCATAACCTTTCATGCTTTCCGGGTGTATTGGCAGGTTGTGGTTTCCAAAGAACTCACAAAAGCAAGGTGACTTGTAAATGATGCCACCTGTAGCTGAAAGGTCTGAGTTGTCCATAATGGCACCCTCATGCTGCCCCAGATCTAAATTTAGATCACGAAGGAGAAAGACAAACTACATATAGAACAATAAAACAATACTAATGCTAACATTGAGACAAGGATACAATGGTTAAAAGCTCACAGTTCATTTACATAGGTCAGCATCAGGTAAAATGTGGACAACACTTCCAAAGTCCATCAATCAACACAAATGTCATTAAGAATGTGCTTGTGGAAGCCTTATGGCTTGATTGAGTTTGGATCTTAGTTCCAGGACACAACCCCCATCCTGCAGATCATCAACCAAATGGTTATCTCCACTTCAAAGCACGTCCTCTCTTCAAAGCACGTCCTCTCTGCAAGACGAACTCCAAAAGCACATACACAAGCTAACAATTGTATCAATTCTATAAAAGTTGTAACAGCAAATATGGGATTACTAAAAAGGATTCTAACCACCCACCACCCATGTTCTTCATGCGTCATCTTATGCTTGAATTCGAAACTTTCAAATTGAGGTTTTTGAGACAAAGTTTGCCAAAACCAGTCCATTAACAGTAAATTGGTGGACCACTGTGCATTGTGCATCACTGTGAGCCTTTCCATTAAATATCGTTGAGGTGCTTGCGTGAGATTTTGTTCGTTCAACGTCCCTTGGATGCACGGTCGGACAAAGGGTGCCGTGACCCAGATTCGAACCAGGGTTGCTTCGGCCACAACGCAGAGTACTTACCACTATACGATCACGGCTCTGTGGTCCTTGCTGCACACACATGACCTAGTGGCCACAGTCGGTCTGACCTTGGCCACGCCACGAATGAGATCTGAACGCAAGTTCCCAGCCTCTCTCCCTTTGTCTAAGCAGTCCGTGCCTCCTTCCAAACAAGCTCTTTTCCATCGCTCAGCTGCTTGACTGACATATTTCCCCTCGTTGCCCAAATTCACAAGTGGCAAGAAGGTGAGTCGGGCCAGCCAGGGGTGGAACGTAGAATCTTCTAATCCGTAGTCAGACACGTCATCCATCGTGCCACTGGCCCCAGCTGAGCAGAAAGATGCCATGTCATCTCATGCTCTAATCCAAAAACTTTCAAATAGAGTGTAGGAATTGCCCCCAGGTCATTTCTGATGTCATTCCATCTGCCTTGTGCAGGGACAGCACCCTGGTAGGACAGGAAATGGACCTGCCCGCCACTCCCTGGAATGAATGGTACACGTGCAGGCTCCCTGGCCCCTGTTAAAGACATAACACTCAGTATTCTTCGAGGGTGGCATGCTACGCTCAGCTATTTGACAGACATATTTTTGGTAAGACGAACAAAGAGGTATTTCCCTGACTGGGAATCGAACCCAGGCCGCAACAGTGAAAGCGCTGAATCCTAGCCACTAGACCACCAGGGAGACCTGCTGCGGGTCCGTCAACCACGAGTACCAAGTTGCACGGCGAGAATTTCAGACGAAGCCAACTCCTGGGTGAGTTTGGCCATGAACGGCACAGCTGATATTTGAACTCAGGATCTCCTGTCTCCTGTTGTGACGTTGTGTCCTTGGGCAAGGCACTTCACCCTACTTGCCTTTGGGAGAATATCCCTGTACTTACTGTAAGTTGCTTTAGATAAAACACATTCTTGTTTTCTTTAATAGACACCTTAAAATAACATAATAATAAAAATAGCAACTTTGCACAGTGCCTGGATTTCGGGATGATTGTTGTTCTACAACACACACCTTACATTTACATTTAGTCATTTAGCAGACGCTCTTATCCAGGGTACAAGTACATTCTTCCTGAGGCAAGTAGGGTCATGTGCCTTGCCCAAGGGCACAATGTTATTTTGACGCTTTTATCCAAAGTCCGACTTTATCCGACTTACAAGAGAGCTTTACAAACTTCAACTATGAGAGACAGAAATCCAGTAAATCACATTGTCTGGTTTTTAAAGAATTTTTGGGCAAATTATGGTGGAAAATAAGTGTTTGGTCACATACAAAAAAGCAAGATATCTGGCTCTCAAAAACCTGTATTTTCTTCTTTAAGAGATTCCTCCACTCGTTACCTGTATTAATGGCACCTGTTTGAACTTGTTATCAGTATAAAAGACACCTGTCCACAATCTCAAACAGTCAGACTCCAAACTCCACTATGGCCAAGATCAAAGAGCTGTCAAAGGACAACAGAAACTAATTGTAGACCTGCGCCAGGCTGAGAAGACTGAATCTGCAATAGGTAAGCAGCTTGGTGTGAAGAAATCAACTGTGGGGGGCACTTATTAGAAAATGGAAGACATACAAGACCACTGATATTCTCCCTCCATCTTGGGCGCCACGCAAGATCTTACTCCGTGGGGTGAAATGATCACAAGAACGGTGAGCAACAAAGGCTACCATCAGTAACACTACACCACTAGGGACTAAATCCCAGTACCAGATGTGTCCCCCTGCTTAAACCAGTACATGTCCTGACCTGTCTGAAGTTTTCTAGAGAGCATGTGGATGATCTAGATGAGGACTGGGAGAATGTCATATGGTCAGATTAAACCAAAATAGAACTTTTTGGCAAAAACTCAACTTGTCGTATTTGGAAGAGAAAGAAAGGCTGAGTTGCATCCAGGCACCATACCTACTGTGAAGCATGGCGGTGGAAACGTCATACTATGGGGCTGTTTTCCTGCAAACGGACCAGGACGACTGATCTGTGTGATGGAAAGAATGAATGGGGCCCATGTGTTGTGAGATTTGAGTATAAACTTCCTTCCATCAGCAAGGACATTGAAAATGAAACTTGGCTGGGTCTTTCAGCATGATAATGATCCCAAACACACCGCCCGGGCAACGAAAGAGGGGCGTCATAAGAAGCGTTTCAAGGTCCTGGAGTGGCCTAGCCAGCCTCCAGACCTCAACCCCATAGAAAATATTTGGAGGGAGTTGAAAATCTGTATTGCCCAGCGACGGCCCCGAAACAATACTGCTCTATATCCTGGTCCTCAGGGCCCACTGTCCTGCATGTTTTCGATGTTTCCCTTCTCCAACACACCTGATTCAAATGAATGAGTCACTAAGAAGCTCAGCAGAAGCCTGATAATGACGATTCATTTGAATCCGGTGTGTTGGAAGGGAGAAACATCTAAAACATGCTGGACAGTGGAGCCCTGAGGACCAGGGAAACATCTAAAACATGCTGGACTGTGGGCCCTGAGGACCAGGGAAACATCTAAAACATGCAGGATAGTGGGGCCCTGAGGACCAGGGAAACATCTCAAACATGCAGGACAGTGGGCCCTGAGGACCAGGGAAACATCTCAAACATGCAGGACAGTGGGGCCCTGAGGACCAGGGAAACATCTCAAACATGCAGGACAGTGGGGCCCTGAGGACCAGGGAAACATCTAAAACATGCAGGACAGTGGGGCCCTGAGGACCAGGGAAACATCTAAAACATGCAGGACAGTGGGCCCTGAGGACCAGGGAAACATCTAAAACATGCAGGACAGTGGGCCCTGAGGACCAGGGAAACATCTAAAACATGCAGGACAGTGGGGCCCTGAGGACCAGGGAAACATCTAAAACATGCAGGACAGTGGGGCCCTGAGGACCAGGGAAACATCTAAAACATGCAGGACAGTGGGCCCTGAGGACCAGGGAAACATCTAAAACATGCAGGACAGTGGGCTCTAAAGACCAGGGGAAACATCTAAAACATGCAGGACAGTGGAGCCCTGAGGACCAGGGAAACATCTAAAACATGCAGGACAGTGGAGCCCTGAGGACCAGGGAAACATCTAAAACATGCAGGACAGTGGGGCCCTGAGGACCAGGGAAACATCTAAAACATGCAGGACAGTGGGCCCTGAGGACCAGGGTTGGGGACCATTGCTCTAGAGGAGATTTGCATGGAGGAATGGGCCAAACTACCAGCAACAATGTGTAAAAACCTTGTCACTTACAGAACACGTTTGACCTTTTTCATTGCTAACAAAGGGTCTATGACAAAGGATTGAGATTAACTTTTGTTATTGACCAAATACTTATTTTCACCCATAACTTGTAAATAAATTCTTTAAAAATCAGACAATTTGATTCTCTGGAATCTGGATATTTTTTTAATTCTGTCTCTCATAGTCGACGTGTATCTATGATTAAAATTACAGGCCTCTCTCATTGTTTTAAGTGGGAGAACTTGCATAGTTGGTGCCAGGGGCGGATCTACGGGGGGGGGGGCAAGGGGGGGCAGCCGCCCCCCCACTTGAGAGCCTTGCCCCCCCAGCTGCCCACGTACTGTTGTCCCATGACCCCCTGCCAAGACCTCTTGCCACCCCTTTGCCCCCCGATGTAAAATGTTCTAGATCCGCCCCTGGTTGGTGCTGACTAAGTACTTTTTTGCCCTACTGTATTCATGCAGTAAGGCTTTTGCTGACATAGATTTAGAGATTTCATACCTTATAAACTCATTGAACTGTATTCTAGAATAAACTTTAAACCTTTCTATACAGGTTACACAAGAGAGCATAAAGGAGGGCCAGGAAAAAAGGAAAAACAAAACAAGATAACAAATGCCTGGAAGTTTAGGTCAAATTCCAAATGAAATTGAACACTATCAAGCCTAAACTCATGAATTGTCTTGGATTCATTAAACTGTATTCTAGGAATGGCTCAAAACCAAGGATAGAAAATGATTCTGTAAAAGTTAATATTTAGTCCATGGTGTGTTTACTTTTGAATAGATATTTTATTGCATAAAGAAGCATGCCTCGCCACCATCTGAACTTGCTTGAACCCAAGCAAAATAAATGCATACAGTATTTCTGTAAATACAATTCAAAACAGAAAAGGAGCAACATACGCATGTGTAGAATGTTTGCATCATGAAAATATTTATATTTAACCACTCCAAGTAACAAAAATTCAAAACAAGGGAAACAAAATACATTTGTAGAAGTTTTGAATTCTGTAAATTTGCTTTAAGTCAAGTCATGGCAATGTGTTCATGGCATGTAATCATATTTATGTATACTAATACTCATATAATACTCATTCATATTTTGATATATATTATGGTATTGGGTGACATTAAAATGTAACCCCATATCTGATTTTGTTGTGTGAAAATACATTTAAATAACTTGATAATTTCGTGTTTTGTTTTAGCACTATATGTAGCTGAAAGAGAAATGTATTAGGTGAGCCAATATTTTTACGACATGAAACTGTTCATTTCACATGTTCAAACCATTCAGTCATGTATACTATCAATAAACGACTTCCTGTAACTCATTTAATAACCATTTCATGGGAATCATTAACTCCTCCTCCAAAGAGTCTCTCAAATGTTTGACTTGGCAAGATAAAACGGATTGGTCAAGTCCCAGGTGTCGACTGAACCGATCATGAGGGATTATGATGGAATCATCTCTTTCCTGGGAACATGGGGGCCATTCCAGCGAATGGTGTTCCTGGCTCTGGCCATCAGCATCCTTCCAAACGGCTTTATAGGCATCTACATAGTGTTTGTAGGTGACACTCCTCCTCATGAATGCTTCATACCTGAGGACTCCAACATCAGTGAGGTGTGGAGGAATGTGACCATACCTCTGGTGACTGTAGATGGGCTGACAAAACAGAGCTCTTGTTCCAGGTTAAACCTGGACATAGTCAGGAACTACTCCAGTCAGAATATCCTACCAGATGTGCACATTAACCTCAGTAATATTCCACTGGAAAGCTGTCTGGATGGATGGAAGTACAGCAGAGAGATATACCTGTCAACTATCGTCACAGAGGTGAGTTCTAGAACTCTTATGTATATTTGAGACACTAGATAAATATGCACAGAGCTTGAGTAATTATGCAGATATTACTTGGCTTGAAATGTAATGGTTATGGATATAATATACTTGAATACATTTTCAAAAAAGTTTAAATTCTTTGACAGATTACCAAAGACCATACATCTTTGCACTATTTTGGGAAATTCCAAATTGTTGGCTACCAAAATCATGTTAGAACTATTCACTTCTGATTGTTAGATTAGATAAACCTTTATTTGTCCTCCAGGGGTGGAAATTGTTTACTTTATCTTTGTCACAGAGGTGACACCAATGTATTTGATTATGTATTGGCATTCTAACTCAATTCTCCTTCAACAGCATTATATGTGGCACTATGTGTCAAGTTATACATTTTTCTCCTGCTAAGTAATTTGTTTATAAATGTATTTATCTAAATGAATGGACTATGTGTTCTGATCAACATCAACCACGTTACTGCGTTGCTCAATGCAACATTCTCAAATGCTCAGGACAGACTTGTAATAGAGTTGCGATACAGATCAGTGTTTTTTGTTTTTCGACAGTGGGACCTTGTGTGTGAAAACGAGTACAAGAAACCATTAACAACATCCATCCACTATGTTGGAGCCTTTTTCGGGACATTCCTCTCTGGGCAAATTTCTGATAGGTCTGTACAATGTATTTAATCTTAGATTAGATTAGATGAACCATTATTTGTCCTCCAGGGGGTGGAAATTGCAGTTCTTCCAATGAATAATCATAATGAATGGTAAGGAGCCAATCTGAACACTAATAAATCATTCATAATAACTTGTCAAGCATGTACTTGGACCATTTCAACTGTATCAACAATAAATACTTAATCAAGAAATGCATGTCAACAATTACTCACACGAATAACATGTCCATGTACCTGTACCCTTTTAACAAAACATTGCATTACATTTGTGTGTGAAGCCCTTTGTGACATTGCTTGTAAAAAGGGCTATACAAATAAATGTTGATTTGATATTTACCTGACACTCTATCCAGAGTTACTTACAGCAAGTACAGGGATATTCCCCCTGAGGAAAGTCAGGTAAAGTCCCTTGCCCAAGGACACAATTTAAAGTTGCCATAGCTGGGAATCAAACTCACAACCTTCTGATCCCTAGCCCGACACCTTAACGGCTCAGACATCTGACTCCTCGATTAATCCTAACACTTAACTGTGCAACCATTATGTAACATCAGGCTGTTTTACCATAGACTATTTATGACTATGGAACGATAGCTGGTCATTGTAGATAAAGTGATAAAGTATTACTTAAGATACTATCCCGATACTCATTAAATGTTCTTGTATGGAGATGTTGTTGATCAAATGTTTGAACCGCAGGTTTGGGAGAAAGCCAGCTCTCTTTGTCATGATGGCTGTCCAGACGGTGACGGTTGCCGCCCAGATCCTGTCTCCTAACTGGGAGAGCTTCACTCTGATCTTCTTCTTTGTTGGTTTCGGTTCCGTCTCTAATTATGTCATCGCTTATGTTCTCGGTAGGTTGGAAATGCTGATTCATCATTATTATTATTATTATTATTATTATTAAAAATATGAGTTGATATGTCGATAGATTACCATCCCCAAAGTTTTATCAGATAAATTCAGGGGTTCAGATTTAGATTCTTAACATTTATAGATGACAACGTTTTGACACTGAATCAAGAACCAAATGACAGATTTCCATTTTCCGCCTGGCCCTATTTCTAATTGGTTAATCCCCGTTTACAGGATCAGAGATTCTGAACTCGCAAACCAGAATAGTGTTCTGCTCTCTTGGCGTGTTCATGAGCTCCGCTCTGGGGTACATGGCGATGCCCGCCGTGGCATATTTCTTACGGGACTGGCGTGGGTTGCTGGTTGCCATGGCAGCATCTGGACTCATCTACATCCCTTTGTGGAAGTAAGAGTGGATCATCCGGAAGTTCTGTATTATCATACACTGCTTGGTTAAGATATAAACATGGGTTGTTTGAGAGATTATGATTGGTTGATGTTTTCTTCTTTGTTAGAAGAGTAAACTTGATTTCAAAATACATTTTTATATTGTCTAGAAAAACTCCATCCTTCAATCCATTACAGAAAGAGGTCGTTACGTAGTCAAACTAGTCTCTCGTTGGTTGGGTTAGCTCTGTATCACCACATTGTGATTTGTAAACAACAAAATGTGATTTGTAAACAACTGAGATAGCTGTTCCTGTGTCCAGGTTCATCCCAGAGTCTCCCCGATGGCTGCTGTCTCAAGGCAGAGTGGAGGAGGCTGAGGCCATCCTGAGGAGAGCTGCCAGACAGAACCAAGTTCAGATACCAGATGAGATTTTCACTCCCACAGAGGTCTGATCCAATTTACCTATTCACTCTTACACAATAAGGTAATTCTCATGTGTCACAGTTCAATCTTTGAGTGAACTTTCGTGATAGTCTTCCATATCTGTGAAGATAACAAACGTTATTCTGTAACGGTAACTTGGACACTGTGACCCCATGTTGTCAATGTCACAGGTTGAATAACGATATTTATCTACTTTAAAGTAGTAGACCATTTCCATTCTATCACTTTATTATGCTGAATTCTATGAAAAGGAACAGTTGTACAACATCTAAAATGACCACTGCATATCCTAATTCTCATTTAAAAACAAATACATAAAAAGATTGTTAAAAGTAATTCATTTTCAAGGCGTCTTTCTATTGCTTCCCTCAATGCTCCAGATAGAAGATGCCTTGGCCATGAAGGAGACAAAGTACAGTGTTTTGGATATAATAAGAAACTGCAATACATTATCCATCTGTCTTCTGTGCTCCCTGTTGTGGTGAGAGGAACATCCTAGTTCAGATATGCACTTATAGAAGCTGAAGCCTTAAGAGGAGGCCCAGGGTCCCTCATTCACATGACTCCTGATTTCTGATAGTCTACAATTAAGAATTAAGGAATTATTATTCACGCACACACATTTCACGCCTCAGCATAGGCAAACCTCATCATAGTGTATTTCCTTTTGCGTTCCAGGGTAATCATTGTCCTTGGCTACAATGCCTTGATTCTAAACACCTCCAATCTCCATGGAAACATCTACCTCAACTGCTTCCTGTCAGCAGTGGTCGAAGTTCCTGCCTATTGCATCGCCATGCTGCTACTGAAATACTGGCCCAGGCACGTCTGTCAGTCGTCCACTCTCTTCCTAGGGGGCGCTGTTATTCTCTGCATCCACCTCATACCATCTGGTGAGACTCATGCTCTATAAATCATTTGAGAAGATTCAGACAAAAAAAGTCAGAAGTCCCACAAAAACAAGATCTATAGTCTATAACTATGAACAAGCTGTATGACCTGAAACTGTGAGGGGAGGAGGGGGACTTGGTGATATACTAGACTAAAACTGGTGGGATGAGGGGGACTTGGTAATATACTAGACTAAAACTGGTGGGAGGAGGGGGACTTGGTAATATACTAGACTAAAACTGGTGGGAGGAGGGGGACTTGGTGATATACTAGACTAAAACTGGTGGGAGGAGGGGGACTTGGTGATATACTAGACTAAAACTGGTGGGAGGAGGGGGACTTGGTGATATACTAGACTAAAACTGGTGGGAGGAGGGGGACTTGGTGATATACTAGACTAAAACTGGTAGAAGGAGGGGGACTTGGTGATGTAGCGGGGAGCTAACTAGCGGGTAAGCTAACTGGTGGAAAAGGGTACTGCAATTAATGGTATTAATTTTATCTCATGTCTGTTCGCATTATCGGATGAAGGGGGCACCACCGCAATATTTTGGAAAGGAATTGAGGGAAACCTTATGGATTAATGAACAAATAATAGCCTCTTAATGATCAGTCTCATAAACTGAAATCATGCAGTTCCTTAAAATTAATGCAGATCCGATGACCGAGAATTTTACACACAAGGTTTATTTAAAGCAAATGGAAAAACAGACAGGGGAAGACAAGGAGAAGGGGGTTATTGGGAAGGCCTAGAGCAGGACTAAGGGATAATGATGCTAACTGTGCTAGCATGAGGTTAAAATATTCACTACTTAACACAACATTTACAGTTCACAAACAGCCAATGTCTACAGTAAGAAAATTAGTCAGTCCGTTACTTTTGTAGCAGTTGAAGAAAGGCAGGGTCGTGGTTTCCTCCGGTGATCAGTCAGGGAAAAGCACTGAATATTTCTTTAAGTTTCTGGTGTAGGTTCTGTCTCAAAAAGACGACTAAACTGATGTTCCCAGCTATCGTATGTTGAAGAGAGGTAGAGTTGATCTTCCGTGTGGTGTCCAAGAAATCAAAGGAAGTTTTCCTTAACTTCCGTGATGGTCCTTGGTTCAGTTGAGAGGGTTCAGGTAAATCCAGAGGTTGCTCAATATACAGACACCCGAGGTTGTTCCTCGGAATGGTCCTGACGAAAGAGAGTTTTGGTTGCTCAATATGACAGCTAAATCCAAAGGTTACTATCCTCAGGATAAACTGCAGACGAAAGAGGGAGAATCTTTCTCCGTTTGGGGCTTTTATACCAGCAAAGAAAAAGGGGGGTTGGTGCTCTTATCTGAAGATGGTCTCATGCAGAGAGAACGACTTGGAGTGGAAATAAACCAGAGTGGTCTATTATGTAGCGGGGGAAGCTAGCGGGTAAGCTAACTGGTAGAAAAGGGTACTGCATATGGAATTAATCTATTAATTTATTAATCTCATATCTGGGAAGTCTCGAACAAACGGGGCACCACCTCAATATTTGTAAAGGGATTGAGGAAACCTTATTGATTAATGAACAAATAATAGCCTTTTGATCAGTCTCTTTAACTTGAAGTCATGAAAGTTCCTTAGAATTAGTGCATATCCGATGACGAGAATTGTATATAAAAAGGGTTTATTTAAGCATATGGAAACAGACAAAGGGGGAGACAAGGAAAAGGGGGGGGTTATTGGCTTAAGGAGACCAAGCACTGTTATGCTAAGATAGGAAGACTACTTAAATCAGTTACAGTTCACCACACTTATGCCAAGGCCTACGCGTAAGAAATTAGCTTAAATAGCAGTTACTGTCTGTTGAAGAAAGGTAGTTGATCTTCCGTGTGGTGTCCAAGAAATCAAAGGAAGTTTTCCTTAACTTCCGTTATGGTCCTTGGTTCCGTTGAAGGGTTCAGGTAAATCCAGAGATTGCTCAATATACAGGTCATCAGAGGTAGCTATTCTCAGAATGGTCCTGACGAAAGAGCGTTTTGGTTGCTCAATATGACAGCTAAATCCAGAGGTTACTATCCTCACGATAACTGCAGGCGAAAGAGAGAGAAGGTTTCTCCGTTTGGGGCTTTTATACCAGCAAAGATAAAAGGGGGGTTGGTGCTCTTATCTGAAGATGGTCTCATGCTGTGATTTGCATGTTGTTGTGAAAGTCTCTGGAGTGGGTATCTTTCAATGTCAGTGGGAGTGCTTAACTTCCATAACTAACAATTGTAACATTCAGAAATGTCATTGTTAGTTTTGTCAGATCATCTAGATACCAAGAATGAGTTATTTGTAACAAAGGAGAAGGGAGTTACATTAAACATCACATTTAAAGAGAATTCACACAGTTCCAGTCCTTTCAGTGTCCAATAAGCAGTATTGTCTTTGTGAGATGTTTGTAATCCATTAAATGTCTGTTTTGGGATAAATCCTCTGTTCAGACTTGTGAACCAGCTATTCCAAGGCCTTCCTGACCTTTCAGCACTGGTTTGGAAATCCATAACCCTGGTTTCGTCAGTGTGTCTCACTGACGAGGGAATGGTTGTGGAGACTCTGCTACATATCCCCCTGATGTCAACGTTCGATGACTCGATGTTGGCAAACTGTTGGCATGACGAAGAGCAGAGGAGAACAAACACAACTGCAACAGCATTTCTACCGTAAACATTGGCATGAGTGTGAACTAAACAGGATAGGAATCTATGGGTGCTGACTTGGTTAGTAGCTGAAGTTTCACTAGGAAAAGGGTCTATGTCTAAGCATGGTAAAGAGAGAGGGAAAAGAAAAATGAATTAATGATAAATGGGACAGGAAGTGGGTTCTCTGGCTTCCTGGAGTAGTGGTCTTTATTTGTAAGGGAACTGGATCGATTGATTATCGGTGTTCTCTGTAAAGCTATCATCATGTCCTTTGACCTGATGATGTGGTAAGATGCTATGCTACGTCTTAGTTCCTGGTTGTGCAGGTAGAGGGCGTAAGCTAGAGGCTAAATAGGAGTGTGTCAGGCACGCTCCATGAATGGTTTAAAGAGAGGTCTCTAGACCTTAGTTGACAGGTGTAACTCGGAGGGAACTATTGGTTAGCTCAAGTTTGATCGGGTTAACTAAAGTATCTGATCCCGAATGGAGTTATCTATTTTGAGAGGGTGAGGGATAGTCAGCTGGTGCCTATAATGTCTGCTTGGGTGACAGGCACATCTTCTTTGGCCATCACTTCTGGGACAGTGTTCTATGTCAGAGGAGGCGGTGACGCTGCCTCTGCGTTTGGCGTTTTCTTTTTTTTTGGAGGGAAGGTTTTCCAGGACACTTTGAGTGGTTGTCTTCGGTCATCTTCCCAGGTATCAGCTTTTCCTAGCTGTTGTGTCATCTCTGATTCGAAGCAGAGATAGGGTTCTGGGTTATGGATTGACTGTGGTTGGTCTATTTTCTTCTGGGCCAGCGTCACTTCTGTGTCAGTGACTACGGCGTGGGCCACCATTGCTTCTTTCTGGCTCATGGGGTCACAGGGTTCTTGGCTGGTGGCGGATTTCTCAGACCAGGAGGTGATGACTACATCTTCGGCTGTAGTGTTTCCTTTTTGGTCTTCTTCCTTCTGTTTCTTGGCAGAGGTCTTCCTTTTCCCAGGGTCGCAGAGCACACAGGGTTGTTTCTTTGCCTTTCAGCAGGTGAGTTGGCGGCCATTCTTCTTTAGTCGGACCTGCTTGGTTTCTGTGTGGCACTGGGTTGATGGTCTCGCTCTGTGTTTGTCTGGAGCGGTGGGGACCATGTGTTGAGTCTTCTTTTGAGGGATGTGGGTCACTCGTAGGATGTCCCCCCCCTTCCACTGTGAGGAGTGAGTCTTTGACTTCAGGCTGTGGCAGTGGATAGGGTTTCTTGACGTGTGGCCACATCTGGTTGAGGCTGCAGTCTAAGAGGGGTGCTGTTGGTTCTGGGTGTCCTCTTCTTTTGGAGTCGTTTTGGTCTTGAGAAGATTTTCTTTTTTTCTGATTGATGAGGAGCACCTGCGGTGAGTTTTCAGTGTAGGGGTCGTCTAGTCATGTTCGCCGTGTCGGATCCTTCTTGGTATTTTCATTGTTTTTATTCAGGATTTCGTCTAAGGATTTCTTTAGGTCTTCTACGGCCTCTTCTTGGGTCCTGTGGGTTCTTAGCTTCTCAGTGTCTGTGAGATGAGACATTTTTAGTCTACTAAGGGTTGGGTTGGCGTCTTCCCCCCCCAATTATTATTATTTTATTTTTCAAAAAAAATATATATAAAAAATAAAATTAAGTGAAATAAAAATGTTAATCAAAATCTAACTTGATGTTAAGAATCAAAGGTAAAATTCTAATCAAATTGAGATAAAAAATACATTTCAAATCTACTTAATGGGTTTCTTTAAGTATAGTAATCCTATTGGAATATCTATAAATGAATAGGCAATTTAATTGTAGCTGTTGATCCGTTTTTAGAATAAAGCTATATTAATCAATTGGGCTAGATAAGTAACACCTGTGTGATTACTTTTAGAAGCAGTGAACTGGATCATTCATGCAGGGTAAATAGGATTCAAATGCAACATAAAATTGTTAATGTTTGAAAATGCCCACTCTTGTACATGGGATTTAACAAATAAAGTTGTTTAGTTGGGGAGAATAATTACCAATTTACTGTTGGATTAACTATAAATGATAACTACCATTTCAGTACATGGAATTAATCAAATGAAGTTTAATGTCAACAATTGGGGAAGCTAGCTATGTTAAACAATTCTGTTGTTTTAGTTAGACAGATACTTCCTGGTTGTGAGGGGCGGTCGCAGTCTGCTGCGCGCGCACAAGGCACATGAGGTTCTCGTGGACCGTGTGTAAGTAACACCTGTGTGAATACTTTTAGGAACAGTGTATTGGATATTTCACTGGGTAATTTTAGGATTCCATACAACATAAAATAGTTAATGTTTGAAAATTACCAATCTAGTACATGGAATTTAACAAATAACGTTATTTAGTTGGGGAGAATAATTACCAATTTACTGTTGGATTAAACTAACGAAAGGAGAAGCCTTTGTTTGAAAGCTGGGTTAAATCAATGTGTTTGAATTTAACTGGGCTCTGACAAAGGACAAAATAGCATTTATGACGCAATCAACAGTTAAATGTTAAATAACTCCCAATCGAGTACATGGGAAGTAATCACATAAAGTTAATTGAGTAACTATTTTCTGTATGTATCAGTTCAATCGCAAAAACTATAGAAGCAAGTTAGGTTTTAAACAATTCTTTAATCGTTTGACCGATTGCTTAGTCTCTTACAGAATAAAAGTTTGTTTGGGGTGGTCTCTTCAATCCACTGATTGGAAAAGTCTGTTATCTCGTAACAAGACAGAGGCACTTCCTGGTTGAGGTCCTCACTTTCAGCCTATAAGGGAAGAGTTCTTGCGCAAGCGCAATGAACTAGGGGCGGTCGCAGTTTGCTGCGCGCGCACAAGGTTTACACGAGGGTCCGTGGACCGTGGTTAGCTTCCGGCTAACGTTAGCTTTGCTAGGTTAGCTTAGCTAGGTTAGCTTAGCACAAAGTCCGAAAATCACACAAAGCCAACAGATAAGAGCAGTTTCAAACGGAGTTTAAACAGTCTCTTTACACAAACAGTTAAATCAACGTTTAGTTATTTTAACCAAAGGGATGGGTGGGAGGGTTTAACAAGGGAATTCTCGTATTAGATTAGCACATTTCAATCTGCTAAGGCCTCACACGGGGCACCAGAAATGTAGCGGGGGAAGCTAGCGGGTAAGCTAACTGGTAGAAAAGGGTACTGCATATGGAATTAATCTATTAATTTATTAATCTCATATCTGGGAAGTCTCGAACAAACGGGGCACCACCTCAATATTTGTAAAGGGATTGAGGAAACCTTATTGATTAATGAACAAATAATAGCCTTTTGATCAGTCTCTTTAACTTGAAGTCATGAAAGTTCCTTAGAATTAGTGCATATCCGATGACGAGAATTGTATATAAAAAGGGTTTATTTAAGCATATGGAAACAGACAAAGGGGGAGACAAGGAAAAGGGGGGGGTTATTGGCTTAAGGAGACCAAGCACTGTTATGCTAAGATAGGAAGACTACTTAAATCAGTTACAGTTCACCACACTTATGCCAAGGCCTACGCGTAAGAAATTAGCTTAAATAGCAGTTACTGTCTGTTGAAGAAAGGTAGTTGATCTTCCGTGTGGTGTCCAAGAAATCAAAGGAAGTTTTCCTTAACTTCCGTTATGGTCCTTGGTTCCGTTGAAGGGTTCAGGTAAATCCAGAGATTGCTCAATATACAGGTCATCAGAGGTAGCTATTCTCAGAATGGTCCTGACGAAAGAGCGTTTTGGTTGCTCAATATGACAGCTAAATCCAGAGGTTACTATCCTCACGATAACTGCAGGCGAAAGAGAGAGAAGGTTTCTCCGTTTGGGGCTTTTATACCAGCAAAGATAAAAGGGGGGTTGGTGCTCTTATCTGAAGATGGTCTCATGCTGTGATTTGCATGTTGTTGTGAAAGTCTCTGGAGTGGGTATCTTTCAATGTCAGTGGGAGTGCTTAACTTCCATAACTAACAATTGTAACATTCAGAAATGTCATTGTTAGTTTTGTCCGATCATCTAGATACCAAGAATGAGTTATTTGTAACAAAGGAGAAGGGAGTTACATTAAACATCACATTTAAAGAGAATTCACACAGTTCCAGTCCTTTCAGTGTCCAATAAGCAGTATTGTCTTTGTGAGATGTTTGTAATCCATTAAATGTCTGTTTTGGGATAAATCCTCTGTTCAGACTTGTGAACCAGCTATTCCAAGGCCTTCCTGACCTTTCAGCACTGGTTTGGAAATCCATAACCCTGGTTTCGTCAGTGTGTCTCACTGACGAGGGAATGGTTGTGGAGACTCTGCTACAATTATCTGCAGGATCAGGGCTGTGTCCACACAAACTGAGTACATCACAGAGCAAGCTTCCACAAGCACACTCTTAAATGACATATGTCTTGATTAATGAACTTTGGCCGTGTCTGCCACACATGACTGATGCTGACTTGAGACCTTTCAGCACTGGTTTGGAAATCCATAACCCTGGTTTCGTCAGTGTGTCTCACTGACGAGGGAATGGTTGTGGAGACTCTGCTACAGTGATATACTAGACTAAAACTGGTGGGATGAGTGGGACTTGGTAATATACTAGACTAAAACTGGTGGGAGGAGGGGGACTTGGTGATATACTAGACTAAAACTGGTGGGATGAGGGGGACTTGGTAATATACTAGACTAAAACTGGTGGGAGGAGGGGGACTTGGTGATATACTAGACTAAAACTGGTGGGAGGAGGGGGACTTAGTGATATACTAGACTAAAACTGGTGGGAGGAGGGGGACTTGGTGATATACTAGACTAAAACTGGTAGAAGGAGGGGGACTTGGTAATATACTAGACTAAAACCGGTAGAAGGAGGGGGACTTGGTAATATACCATCTTAAAACTGGTGGGAGGAGGGGGACTTGGTAATATACCAGCCTAACCCTCTAATCCTACTCCTGTGCATCCATACTGCAGACCTCCCAACAGTGGCCATCATCCTGGAGATGGTGGGGAAGTTCGGCATCACATCTGCCTTCTGCGTGGTGTACGCTGTCACGTCAGAGCTGTTCCCCACCGTGGTGAGGACTATGGCCATGGGGACCTGCTCCATGGCTGCCCGCATCGGCACCATCATCTCCCCTTTCGTCATCTACCTGGGTGAGAGTTCTCACAATCATGATAAACCTGGACATCCTCACTTCTCCCCTCAGAATCAGATTAATTGTAAGAAAGTTAACTTGGATAACAAATTCGGTTCCAGTCATTGGTGACTCTTAAAGCAGGATAGACAACGTACAGAGAATGTACCTATTATTCAAAGACAATACACAATTGGCAAGCAATATACAAGTCAATGTTGTGATGTAATCGCACATTTCTTACCCTTCTACGCTTTCTTTTAACCAGAACATTTACATTGACATGTATTCATTTAGCAGACGCTTTTATCCAAAGCGACGTACAAGAGAGAGCTTTTACAAAGAGCATCAGTCATTGAGCATAGCAACGTGATAGACCCCGAACACAGTGGGTTTTTAAGATCGTGAATCATACATCATGAGAACCAATAAGTGCCAAGGGAAGAACTATAAATGCATAACACAACGATTGTGAACATAAAGCAAGAGATACAACAAACACTGGCAAGTTACCATAAGGGGACCAACAAATAGTTCTAAAGTACATTAGATTATGTGAAGTGCCATACTATTCCTAAATTGTAGCGTCCACACTATTCCTAAATTGTAGCGTCCAGATGTAGCGTCCAGTTTAATTTCTATGTCCCAAACATACGTTACTTCTCTCCAAAACGAGCCGGTCCGTCCATCTCTGGTAAGCACTGTCAACTTCCTCCAGCATGTGTAGCGCTGTGCCTCCTCTCCCCTGAGGAGCTGTGTTCATGTGCGCTGTCACGTCTTCCATGAAATGTAGCTTGTCCAGCCACTCTGGCTTTTCCAGCTCAAAGTCCTTTGCTGCCCAGGAAAGGGTTAGGCTGAATTGAGGTCTTTAATTTGCTGTCTGGTGATGTCTTCTGCCATTTTGATGGTTCCGTCTTGTACAGTCTTTGCAGAGAAGGGCATACCCCTGATTATCTGCTAATGTAAGTGTGTGAATAGCTGTTCTGCCATCTTAGTGAACCATTATTTTATACATTCTCCATCTGTGAACGGTTTCCCGTGCCTGACTGATTCGTGGGCGGCTACAAAACTAGCACATGTACTTACATTTTCAGATTTCATCCACTTCTTGAAGTTGTTTTTGATCAACCTTCCACATGAATTCCCCAAACTCTTTGAAGAAGTCATAGGGAGCTACATCAGAAAGACGAAAGATCTGCAGGTTGCTGACCCGTGATCTAGACTGATCCTTATATGTTCACTCTTTCTCAGGATTATACTACAAGTTTCTGCCATACTTACTGATAGGAAGTTTGGCCATATTTGGAGGTCTACTCTGTTTCCTGCTCCCAGAGACCTTTGGTAAGGTCTTACCAGAGACCATGGACCAGATGCAGATCATCATGGGGTGAGTCAAAGATTCTCGATATATAGTAGGTCTGGATAATGCAAAAAATCTGGATGATGTAGAAGGTCTGGATAATGCAAAAAATCTGGATGATGTAGAAGGTCTGGATAATGCAAAAAATCTGGATGATGTAGAAGGTCTGGATAATGCAAAATGTCTGGATGATGTAGAAGGTCTGGATTATGCAAAAGATCTGGATGATGTAGAAGGTCTGGATAATGCAAAATGTCTGGATGATGTAGAAGGTCTGGATTATGCAAAAGATCTGGATGATGTAGAAGGTGTGGATAATGTAGAAGGTGTGGATAATGTAGGAGATCTGGATCATGTAGAACAGAGGTGTCAAACTATATTTCACAAAGAGCCACACTGAAAAATAAGAATCACATCAAGGGTCATAAATATATCGTTTATTGATTTGCCCCATGTGGCCCTCTCGCGTACAATTAGGTCCACATTAAGTCCTATTGTAAAACACTTAAAAGGTCAACCAGAAAAGAGACAGATATAAACGGTATAGCTCTACTGGTTGTGGTGTTTCTAGCAAGCTTTTTGAAACTGATTATTGGCCTTCCTGATTTGCTTATCACAGGTGTCAGACTCGTAACACCTGGGTCACCTGGGTCTGATTTGACCAAGTGATTATGACTTTGACACCTGATGGTGGAGGATCCTTCGATCGAGGATCAGTTAATATTTTTTATATAATTGACACTCTTAACTGTTAGCTTGTGTTGATTTTACAGTGTGTCTCTATCTGTTGAGTTTTTTACCTATTGTTATGTTTTTACTGTGTATAGTGTGTGTCTATTTATTGCGTTTTTAATATTGCTATGTACTGCACTTTGGTCAACCGTGTTGTTTTAAAGTGCAATATAAATAAAGTTGGATTGGATTGGATTAAACATTTCTGCATTGTGCAAATGAGTAACTTCAGTAACCTTATATCATATACCTGTTTGACATGTGACAGGCTGGAAGGCAGCAAGACAAAAGCCACAGAGAAAAGAAACAGCAAGGATGATCTCTGCAATGCATCAAAGTTATAATCCTTTTCATTTCTTTATTTTTTCCGTTGTTTGCTTGTTTTTTTTTACAGTATCCATTCTGCACACTTGCAGACATCACAGTTGTTTTATTTTATTTGTGAAATATCCTCATGTATCATACAACAGTGGAACTAAAGGTATGTCAATCATGTTCGTAAAATGTCTGAAAAAGATTGTGATAAAGGTTGTGTACAGAGTTAGTTGGACCATATGATTCTGGGTAATGAATATCGTACAATAAAGTGAGCTGATGAGTTGATGATTTTGTGATAAACAGCTCATTTGTGTAAAACTTAGCTTCCAGTTCCTCCAGTACTGCTCCTTATTCTGTGTGCAAAACTATTGTATGTGTATGAGACAACAGGTTGTGATGTGTGTGTGTGTGTATGTGTGTGTATGTGTGTTTGAATACAGGTGTGTGAAACAACTATTTGTGCAACTGAGTGTTCAAAAAACCACACGTAGTTTGGAAAATAAGTAGCATAGGGAGGAGTTAAAGCTAGACTTCTTATGGACTTTGTCCCCTTACCAAAGAGGAAATATACCCAGGCTATAGAACTGTGGTTACATGATACATAAAGATAAAGGATGGGCAGGTTGAAGTGAGAAAAACTCAAGCTTCACTGTTTGAGACAAATTGTGAGCAAATCAAGCCAGTTACACTGAGTGATATATAAAAGGTGTGTATCACTGGGAAACACTGCAAATCACAGCTTGACGCTTTGTCAGTAGGAATGGACACGGACAAGGAAAAGGTAGTGAAGAGGGTTGCAGAGGAGCGAGACTTTGACGAAATCACTGCCTTTCTGGGAACATGGGGGCCATTCCAGCGAATGGTGTTCCTGGCTCTGGCCATCAGCATCCTTCCAAACGGCTTTATAGGCATCTACATAGTGTTTGTAGGTGACACTCCTCCTCATGAATGCTTCATACCTGAGGACTCCAACATCAGTGAGGTGTGGAGGAATGTGACCATACCTCTGGTGACTGTAGATGGGCTGACAAAACAGAGCTCTTGTTCCAGGTTAAACCTGGACATAGTCAGGAACTACTCCAGTCAGAATATCCTACCAGATGTGCACATTAACCTCAGTAATATTCCACTGGAAAGCTGTCTGGATGGATGGAAGTACAGCAGAGAGATATACCTGTCAACTATCGTCACAGAGGTGAGTTCTAGAACTCTTATGTTTATTTGAGACACTAGATAAATATGCACAGAGCTTGAGTAATTATGCAGATATTACGTGGCTTGAAATGTTATATAATATGATATTATATATCATTATAATATAATATGATTACTGACGTAATATACTTGAATACATTTTGATTTTTTGAGAGATTACCAAAGACCATACATCTTTGCACTATTTTGGGAAGTGTTAGCTACCAAAACCATGTTAGCACTATTCACTTCTGATTGTTTACTTTATTCTGTTCTTTACTTAAGTGTGTATTTACCCTAGAATTAAAATATTTTCTACATGAATATTGTCAAAAGTTATGTATTATGAATCAAAAGGCTCCAGTAGTAAAATTGTAATTAAATGAAATGTAATTCCAATTTGATTCACATTGGAAATAATTGGGAGAAATCATTTTCAAATGTTGTCATTGAGTATGTATACCTTTCATGAAATATACTGTATATGTATACCTGTCATTGAATATACTGTATATGTATACCTGTCATTGAATATACTGTATATGTATACCTGTCATTGAATATACTGTATATGTATACCTGTCATGGAATATACTGTATATGTATACCTGTCATTGAATATACTGTATATGTATACCTGTCATGGAATATACTGTATAAGTATACCTGTCATTGAATATACTGTATATGTATACCTGTCATGGAATATACTGTATAAGTATCCCTGTCATGGAATATACTGTATATGTATACCTGTCATGGAATATACTGTATAAGTATACCTGTCATGGAATATACTGTATATGTATACCTGTCATGGAATATACTGTACATGTATACCTGTCATGGAATATACTGTACATGTATACCTGTCATGGAATATACTGTATATGTATACCTGTCATGGAATATACTGTATATGTATACCTGTCATGGAATATACTGTATATGTATACCTGTCATTGAATATACTGTATATGTATACCTGTCATGGAATATACTGTATAAGTATACCTGTCATGGAATATACTGTATAAGTATACCTGTCATGGAATATACTGTATAAGTATACCTGTCATGGAATATACTGTATATGTATACCTGTCATGAAATATACTGTATATGTATACCTGTCATGGAATATACTGTATAAGTATACCTGTCATGAAATATACTGTATATGTATACCTGTCATGGAATATACTGTATAAGTATACCTGTCATGGAATATACTGTATAAGTATACCTGTCATGAAATATACTGTATATGTATACCTGTCATGGAATATACTGTATAAGTATCCCTGTCATGGAATATACTGTATAAGTATACCTGTCATGAAATATACTGTACATGTATACCTGTCATTGAATATACTGTATAAGTATACCTATAAGTATTTGGAGTGATATGTCTTTGGCAGTGGGACCTGGTATGTGACAATGCATTTAAGGAGCCTCTGGCCTCATCCATCTACTTCATGGGAGTCCTGGTGGGGACATTCATCTCTGGCCAGCTGGCTGACAGGTATGCATGTGTGGGTTGGTAGCACTGTTAGCAAGATGTTCTAAATGTTGGAGCAAAGTTACAAATTAGCCATTTCATCAATTAAATAACCACATTTTCAGAGACTACACTTGATATTTCCAATCTTATTTTTATTCAGAATCTGATTTGCATGTACTGTTGGGCTGAACTAAAAACGTAATTTATGGGTGGGTACACACTGCTACGATTAGCTTGTCATCCATCTTGCTTTTTGGTTCCGCTGATCGGGTCATTTCACAGGTCACAATACATCACTATCAAACACTTGGTTACCGCCCCTGCGAATATCTGACAACAAAAACTTCGCAGATTCGCGCTGCAGGATTTCTAGCCGCGTCTTTACATTGACTTCACATGTAAATCAGCCGCACATTTCGCAAATTCGCATCTGGTGTGAACGCAGCATAAGAACGAATTTTCAGCCCGAATTTCTGTTCAATCTGCCTGTTAAAAAGAAAATAAGTCCATGAACATACAGGAGGATTTACGGTGAACCTCTACGACAATTAGTATACGTCCAAAAAAGGATCTGGTGGAAATGATGAAAAAGCACATGGAAACAGTAATCGCTGGATGTTAGTTTGGACAAGAATCTGGAAATGCACAACAAGATATCTTAAATTCTCAGGCACGACTGGAAGCCTCCAGGCTCAATGGCATCTTAGAGAAGCAGTCCACAAACCTGGAGGAGAGAAGCAGTCCACAAACTTGGAGGAGAGAAGCAGTCCACAAACCTGGAGGAGAGAAGCAGTCCACAAACCTGGAGGAGAGAAACAGTCCACAAACCTGGAGGAGAGAAGCAGTCCACAAACCTGGAGGAGAGAAGCAGTCCACAAACCTGGAGGAGAGAAGCAGTCCACAAACCTGGAGGAGAGAAGCAGTCCACAAACCTGGAGGAGAGAAGCAGTCCACAAACCTGGAGGAGAGAAGCAGTCCACAAACCTGGAGGAGAGAAGCAGTCCACAAACCTGGAGGAGAGAAGCAGTCCACAAACCTGGAGGAGAGAAGCAGTCCACAAACCTGGAGGAGAGAAGCAGTCCACAAACTTGGAGGAGAGAAGCAGTCCACAAACCTGGAGGAGAGAAGCAGTCCACAAACCTGGAGGAGAGAAGCAGTCCACAAACCTGGAGGAGAGAAGCAGTCCACAAACCTGGAGTAGAGAAGCAGTCCACAAACCTGGAGGAGAGAAGCAGTCCACAAACCTGGAGAGAAGCAGTCCACAAACCTGGAGGAGAGAAACAGTCCACAAACCTGGAGGAGAGAAGCTGAGCGAGTAACATTGAAAACGGAGGCCTGTTGCGTCAAAAAGCGCTAGCTTATCTGTTGAGCAGAAACACTGAGCGAGCCACAAGAGAGGGCAACCTGGAAAACAGACTTTGTAGAAACAACATCATAGTAAATAGGATACCAGAAGACGCAGAGGGCAAAGCAATGGTTTCAGTGCATAAAAAACAGCACTGCTTTTAAAAAACGGCTCTAAAGTTACAAGAAAATGTGATTATTTCTTTGGAAAGAGTCCACCGAGCCACGACACCAAACCAATTGATCGATTTCTGGACTTCAGTGTAAAACAGGTGGTGGGGCATGGAAACGAGACGTAGCGTATCAGGGAAGGAAAGTGTACTCTGAACAAGACTACTCCCCAGAAGTAAGAAAGACAAAGAAAATGCGTGAAGTGATAAAAAAAAAAAAAAACGTAGAGAACGTAACATCAAGGCTCAAACTACCCAGCTAAACTAAAGATTTTTCCTGGACACGGCGTTAAAACCTTCCATTCAGTCTGGGAAGCTTACTAGACTCTGAGGGAACTCGGAATAACAGTGGATTAGATTAGATTCAACTTTAATGTCATTACACAGGTACAAGTACAGGGTAGCGAAATACAGTTTAGCATCCAACCAGAAGTGCAAAACAGTTATTACAACAGAATATAATAGTATATTCTCATAATGGCAAATCCTTCCATTTTTCTGTACATCATAAATTCACTAAACATGTTTTTTCGCTACTCCTACAATTTGTGTCCAATCTTCCCCATAATTGGCAGTTATCATTGTCAGAAGAACCCTTCATCAATAGGATTTTTCGCTACTGCCAAAGGGGCGCTACAGGCCTCACCTCCTTTATTCTGGCATGGTGTAACAGCACAACATTATGAACTACTACACCCAATTTGGTCCATGTGAGACCAATTTTTATCCCTTTTGTTGTAGAGTCCTGAAATTCATTACAGATTCCAAATTTTTCACGATGAAGAATAAAGTCTCAACAACTCATAATGGCAAGCCCCAATGTCCAATATAGATTTAGGAAACATTTTTCTTCGCTACTACTCCTACAACTTTTGTCCAATCTTCCCCAGGATTGGGGAAGTTATCCTCGTCAGAGGAACCCTTAATAAAGCTATCAATAGGATTTTTGATGTTCAAAATCCTTTGTCCGTTACAGCACCAAACTTGCAGATTTCATTTTGAATTACATATCAATTTCATAAACTGTTCCCAGAGGAATCCACCATTGCTGCTTGCAGCTATATTTATTATTATTACGTGATTATTTTTGAGATGAGATAAGAAAACCTTTATTTGTCTCCCGGGGGGGGGGGGGGGGGGGAATTGCAGTTCACAACAGCAGCAGGGTAAAGTACAGCACACAGAGTTGCAGTGTAATAACAATAAGGGGGGCACGATATAGTACAATATGAAAATAATTGAGTAATAAAATACGTCTAATACGCGGTTAAGTGAGTGGTTCCTGTCTCGAATGTGAACCACATGTAGACATGTAAACAATTATTGTACGTAAGGAATTACTTGCTTTCCCACAAGTACAATATTGCACGTTTGACATGCATGCAATCTAATTGTAATTTATTTAACTGAAAGCTTTTGTGGCTCTTCTCTTTGGCACTTGTTTGTTTTCCCATCATGTTTCATAATCTGACTACTTGCAATACTTGGATCCTAACAATCTCGTGATTTACGCTCTTCTGTAAATCTCTCTTGGAAGTCGCTTTGGATAAAAGCATCTGCTAAATCAGTGGTTTCCAAACTGGGGGGCGCGGCAAGGTTTAGAAACAAGGGATTTGTATGTTTGTGTCAGTGTGGGGGGGCTCGAAAATATTCTAATCTTCAGAAAGGGCGGCCCTGCAGAAAAAGTTTGGGACCCACTGTGCTAAATGAATACATGTAAGTGTGCACACTACAATTTATGCGCATGCTTTTGGCAATTCCCAGAAGCAAAAGTATATTCGCAAACATATCCAACCCTGAGAATGTTGCGCCCCTGTCCGTCACTTTGTATGTGTGTGTGTGTGTGTGTGTTTGGGTGCATGCTTATGTGCATGTGGGTTTGTCCTTGTGTGTATTTGTGTGTCCTCTAGATATGGTCGCCGGCCCGTGCTCTTTATGATGATGGTTCTGCAGACGCTCGTTATCCTCGCACAAGTCTTCTCCCCCAGCTGGGAAGTCTTCTCCGCTATCTTTTTTTTTGTAGGTTTTGGAGGGTTTTCCAACTACGTGGTGGCTTATGTTCTAGGTCAGTCCTGCTGACCGTCCAATGGCCATGGTGTTTCAATGGTGTTTCAATGGTGCTTAAGTACATAGATATGGTGAACTTCCAAGTTATGTGTGTCTGAGTTACACAGGAACCTCTTGATAGGTTTCTTTGTAAACCTAACTTTGTAAATATAGATACTACCAAGCCTGGAATGAGCATCTAATTAATGGCTGTGGATTAATTATTTTTGTGTGCAAATCCATGTGTGTGTGTGTGTGTGTGTGTGTGTGTGTTTTCAGGCTCTGAGATCCTTAGTCCCAGGATGAGGGTAGTGTTCTGCTCCCTGGGGGTGTTCATGGGCTCTGGGATTGGCCAAATGGCCATGCCTTGTGCTGCTTACTTCCTCAGGGACTGGCGGAGCCTGGTGCTGTCCATGGCTGTCTCTGGAGTCATCTACATCCCCCTCTGGTGGTGAGTTATGGAAGTACATTCAAATGGGATTTTCAAAAAGTGCTGTGGTGATATGAATATCTGTCCACCCTAGAGCCCTCCCTCTACCACAATGACCACCTCTGTTGAGGAGTGAGAAGTCAAAATATGTTTTAAGAGGCACAACCCGCCCTGTGAAACTCAAACTTTATTCAAATTCAATTACTTTTCCTCTAACCCCCAAAAAGGGCAATATTGCCACCATTAACAGGGGGAGTAAGACAAATTTGCAAAACATTGCCGGCTATTTAACTGCATGACTTGTAGACCTACCTAGGCTACTTATTCACATAACTAATGCATGTACTGACAATTGGAATAACTCGAGAAGGTGTCTGAAACTTTGCTGAATTTAATCACTGGTCTATTTTTCTCGGCTTTGTATTATTTCAAAATGGTACAGAAGGTCATGGTTTGGACTTGAAGATGTATTAGATAGTGACCACTTCTTATGAAAGTACCAAGTCAATGAACTGAATCACCAAGTGGAAGTTAAAGACAGTGAGTCAGGTGGCTGAGCGGTTAGGGCAGGGGTCGGCAACCCTGGTCCTCAAGGGCCACCATAGTTTTAGCTGTTTCCCTGCTCCAGCACACCTGATTCTAATGGAGGGTTGTTATCAAGCTCTGTGGAAGCCTGACAATGAAGTGTGCTGGAGCAGGAGAAATATTTTCGTAACTACGTTGCGGTCATGGCAGAAGGAAGACATTCTTTATTGTTATTTATTCCCGAAATCGGCACACTTCCTGCCTTAAGTCTGTCATCAGTTGATTGCTTTTTTTCTTTTCGTGTGCAGTTGATTGATTCATTGCACGAAGAAACTAACGATGTACCCGTTTACATGTGTAGGGATGACCTATTTTGAATCAGGTGTATTAGAGCAGGGAAACATCTAAAACTATCAGGACAGTGGCTCCCTAGGACCAGGGTTGCCGACCCCTAGGTTAAGGTGTTGGGCTAGTGATCAGAAGGTTGCGAGTTTGATTCCTGGCAATGGCAACATGATGTTGTGTTCTCAAGCAGGACACTTCACCCTACTTACCTCAGGGGGAATGTTCCTGTGCTTGCTGTAAGTTGCTCTGGATAAGAGTGTCTACTAAATGTTGACAGAATTAACATATTTATTATAGATCTATCAGATGTCTGATACTCAAGTTGAGCATCTCAGAAGACTGGATCAATAATGCAGGAGTCTGGGCAGTTAAACAGTAACACAATACGTTTTTTTTTTGTTTCATAAGAAACATCAAAGGGGTGACAATCAACATATCCTTTGCAAGCTGTAAAGGCACGTTTTCTCACGGAAGACGCTTCACAGTTACAAAGTTCAGTTGGTAGTTAGTTACAAATTAAGTGAATGATCAAAAGAATGAACAGAAGATTGAATGCAAGATGGATACATAGAACATTAACAGACAAACATACACAACAGTCATAAAAGGGCTCTGTGATCTGGTCTCATGGAGAACTACTGATTTCTTCGAGAGCAAGGCCCTGTTCTCCTCGCTGATACCTTTATATGACGTGAACATCAAACACTTCTGCCCAGCTGTTAACCACCCCTACTATTGTTTTGTCTTGAAAGGGAGGGGCCGTCTTGGCAGTCCCTGCCCCCCTTACATTTTCTTCTTTTTGGAGGGAGTTGATTCCACCATTGGGGAGCCAGGCAGTGGAAGAGTTTGTGTTGGGCTCTGGCGCTCTTGAGGGGGGGTACCACTAGACAGTTGTCAGCAGATGACCGTAGGTGACGGGTGGGGGTATAGGGCTGGAGGAGAGAGTTGATATAGCTCGGGGCAGTCCCGTTTACAGCCCGGAAGGTCAGCACCAGGGTCTTGAATCTGATGCGGGCCATGATGGGAAGCCAGTGGAGGGCGATGAGGAGTGGGGTGACATGACAGCGTCTGGGTAGGTTGAAAACCAGACGAGCGGCTGCATTCTGTATCCTCTGAAGGGGACGGATTGCACTTGCAGGAAGGCCGGCTAGTAGCGAGTTGCAGTAGTCCAGCTTTGAGACGACAAGGGCTACGCAGTTGGGTGGAATGTTGAGACTGGTATTTCAATAATGACCTTCACTCTGAAATGACACACACACACACAATCACAGAAAGAAGACATGGTAGATTTGATTTGATAGGTATCCTACAAATGTCCATGACATTCCATGTTCTCATGACCTAATAAAGTATGGGTTAGTTCAAACATTGTTTTTTATAATTATTCCCAACTGAATAAAAGTCATCATTAATTGCAATATTTCATTGTTATTAACAGATCAGTGATTAAGGACAGACCTCTTCGGACTTGGATTTACTCATTTATTAGACATTTAGTCATTTATCAGACGCAGTTATCCAGAGCAACTTACAGCAAGTACAGGGACATTCCCCCTGAGGCAATGATCCAGTTGTTTCCGGTTTGAAGGGTGTCTTTTCCAGAAGCATGTTTCAGCTCCTTCCAAAGATGCTCAATAGGTTTGAGGTCAGGGTTCATAGAAGGCAACTTTAGAACAGTCTAACGTTTTTCTCTTAGCCATTCTTGGGTGTTTTTAGCTGTGTTTTGGGTCATTGTCCTGTTGCAAGATCCATGACCTGCGACTGAGACCAAACTTTCTGACACTGGCCATCACATTTCTCTCTAGAATCCCTGGATAGTCTTCAGGTTTCATTGCACCCTGCACAGACTCAAGACACCTGTGTCAGATGCAGCAAAGCAGCCCCAGAACATGAGACTCCTCCATGTTTTACAGTACGAACATAGAGCTGATGTGCCTTTGCAAAAAGTTCCACTTTTGTCTCGTATTCATATTCAAGTCTAGCTTTTTAATGAGTGGTTTTCAACAATGCTGTCTTTTTTGGTTTTCTCCCATCGTGTCAGCTTTGGCTCAAAGGACGATGGATGGTGCGATCTGACACTGATGTTCCTTGAGCATAAGGTTCACCTTGGATCTCTTTAGAAGTCTTTAAGGGCTCTTTTGTTACCATTCAGATTATCCGTCTCTTTGATTTGTTATCAATGTTCCTCTTGCGGTCACATCTAGGGAGGTTGGCTACTGTCCCATGGATCTTACATTTCTGAATAACATGTGCAAATTAAGAGGTATAAATTACCTTGGTTACTTGGTAGGAAACTAACTCTTACTGTAACTAGAGGGGGGACATTTTGGGTAGGTTAACATACACCTAGTGCATTTTCCATTAGTTATGGAAGTTTGTAAAAATCCTAGTGAAAAAGTAAACCTGAAGGTCAGAAGATACTGTGCTCTCTGTGGTGTCCAGGTTAGATTAGATTAGATTAGATGAACCTTTATTTGTCCTCCAGGAGGTGGAAATTGCAGTTCACAACAGCAGCAGGGTAAAGTACAGCACACAGAGTTGCAGGGTAATATACATAATGACAATAACATAACAATAGCAATAACAATGGCAATAGCAATAGGCGGGCACGATAAGGTTAGATATCTAAATAAGAAAATAAGTAAGTAATTAAGTAGTCTGGTTAAGTAGTCCAGTGTACAAAATAGTAAGTTAAGTCGACAAGTCGACATGCAGGCAGTTATTGCACTTGAGATACAGAATTACAGTATTTTGCAAGAGTATGATAAAAAAATAAGTTAGGTAGACATATAGACATATAGACAGTTTTGGAGAATGGAGATTTACAGCATTACAGTATTCCAAAAAGTAAGCAAGTTAAGTAGAAATATTGCACTTAGTACAGAGTATCAATATAACATGAGTATTGCACATGATTGAGGTAAGTAGTAAAAGCCAAAAAATATATAATACAGATATAGATACAATAAAAGAGTAATAACAGTAATACTGCATGGTGGTGAGGTAGTGAAGGTAATAGTTATAATAATGGTAAAGGTGTAGCACATGATAGTGGCTATGGACAGCAGTATTTAGTGATTATTGTTAAACAGTCTGACAGCAGCAGGAAGGAAGGACCTGCGGAATCTCTCCTTCACACACCGAGGGTGAATCAGCCTGTTGCTGAAGCTGCTCTCCAGAGCGGACAGTGAGTCCTGCAGGGGGTGTGACTCGTGGTCCAGCATGGTTGTCAGCTTTGCCAGGACTCGTCTGTCACCCACCTCCTGCACTGAGTCTAGAGGGCAGCCCAGGACTGAGCTGGACTTCTTGATGACCTTGTCCAGCTTCTTCCTTTCCCTCTCAGTGATGCCGCTGCTCCAGCAGACCACACCGTACATGATGGCAGAGGCCACCACTGAGTCATAGAAAGACTTTAGGGGTGCCCCCTGCACTCCGAAAGACCTCAGCCTCCTCAGGAAGTACAGCCGGCTCTGACCTTTCTTGTACAGTGCGTCAGTGTGGTGAGTCCAGTCCAGTTTGTGGTTCAGGTGAACACCCAGGTACTTATAGGACTCTACTCTCTCAATGTCCATTCCCTGGATGTTCACCGGTGGAGGGGGAGGTCGGTGTCTGCGGAAATCCACCACCATCTCCTTGGTCTTGCCCGCGTTGATGAGGAGGTGGTTCGGCTGACACCAGTCTACAAAGTCCTGCGTCAGTTGCTTGTACTCCGTGTCATCATCGTCACTGATCAGTCCGACGATGGCGGAGTCGTCGGAAAACTTGAGCAGGACGCAGCCCTCCGAGTTGTGTCTGAAGTCTGCAGTGTAGAGGGTGAAGAGGAAGGGCGCAAGCACCGTCCCCTGTGGGGCCCCCACACTGCAGGTCAGGAGATCAGACACACCATCCCTGGTTCTCACAAACTGGGGTCTATTTGTGAGGTAGTCCAGGGTCCAGTCGGCCAGGGGTACATCCACACCAGCCCGCACCAGCTTATCCCTCAGGAGCACTGGCTGAATGGTGTTGAACGCGCTGGAGAAGTCGAAGAAGGTAATCCTCACAGCACTGCCAGGACTCTCGAGGTGGGTGAGAGCACGATGAAGCAGGAAGATCAATGCGTCGTCCACCCCGATTCCAGGTCGGTAAGCGAACTGCAGCGGGTCCATCTCTGAGCTCACCTCAGAGCGGAGGTGGCCCAGAATCAGCCTCTCCAGTGTCTTCATCATGTGTGATGTGAGAGCCACTGGCCTGAAGCTGCTGAGGTCCTTAGCCCGCGGTGTCTTAGGCACTGGTACCAGGCAGGAGGTCTTCCAGAGCAGTGGTACCCTGCTCAGCTTAAGGCTGAGGTTGAAGACCTGCCCCATGATCCCGCACAGTTCGTCCGCGCAGGATTTCAGGAGTCTGGGACTAATTCCATCTGGACCAGCTGCTTTTCGCGCATTGATCTTTCTCAGCTCTCTCCTAACTTGGCCGGATGAGAAAACTAGGGGGGAGCACGGGGGGAGGGTGACGGGGGGTCCATGGGGTTGTGATGGGTTAGTGGAATGCATGGAATGTAGGGTGTGGCCAGGTGCAGGCAGGGCTGATGGGGGAGGGGGGCATTGACCAGGAGACAGGGCTAGAGGCAGCAGCTGGGGGGGGGCAATGGGTGGGTCGTTAAACCTATTGTAATACAGGTTCAAGTCGTTCGCCCATTGTAGATCCTTCTCAGCCTGGGGGAGGGGTGTGTTGAACCCAGAAATGGTCTTCAGGCCTCGCCAAACTTCCCTCGAGTTGTTCTGTTGAAGCTGAACCTCCATCTTTCTCCTGTATTTGGCCTTGCCCTGTTTGATCATCCTCCTCAGTTCCTTCTGCACAGTCCTGAGCTCCTCTCTGTCCCCTGACTTGAAAGCTCTCTTCTTCTCCTTCAGGAGAACCTTGATGTCAGGGGTAATCCATGGCTTGTTGTTGGCAAAGCACCGTACCTTCTTGGAGGGCACGGTGTTCTCAAAACAGAAGTTGATGTAGCCTGTGATAGTGTCAGTAATGGCATTGATGTCCTCCCCATGTGGATCGCAGAGTTCAGACCACGCCGTGGTGTCGAAGCAGTCCCTCAGAGCCTCCTCGCTCTCAGTAGTCCACCTCTTCACCACGCGCCGCTCCACAGGCTGTCTGTGCACCAAGGGTGTGTACACAGGCTGTAGGTGGACAATGTTGTGGTCAGCTCTGCCAAGGGGGGGCAGGGGGGATGCAGAAAAAGCCTCCTTGGTGTTGGCATAAAACAAGTCCAGAGTCTTATTGTTCCTGGTAGTGCAGGTGACGTACTGTGTAAAAGTTGGTAACACAGACGAGGGTGGAGCATGGTTGAAGTCTCCAGAGATGAGGAAGAGGGCCTGTGGGTGCTGTGTCTGTAGTCTGCTGGTAACTGAGAGCAGTGTGTCACAGGCAGCGTCCGCCTTAGCAGAGGGGGGAACATACACAGCTATCACTATAACCTGTGTAAACTCCCTCGGCAAGTAGAAGGGTCTCATGCTAACCGCTAGCAGTTCGATGTCCTTGCTACACATCTCCACTTTCACTGTACAGTGTCCTGGCTTGCACCATCTCTCATTAACAAACACAGCCAGGCCTCCTCCTCTCCTCTTACCACTGTCCTCCGTTCTGTCCGCCCTCAGTAGGTGAAAGTAATCCAGTGCGACTGCAGAGTCTGGGATTTGAGGGTTCATCCCAGAGTCTCCCCGATGGCTGCTGTCTCAAGGCAGAGTGGAGGAGGCTGAGGCCATCCTGAGGAGAGCTGCCCTGCAGAACAAGGTGGATGCTCCTGACGTCATCTTCTCTCCAATAGAGGTAAAGAATCGCCATGTTACCTGGAGTTGGCATTCCCCTTTAGAAAAATAAAGGAGGGAAATAAAGGCCTTAGAAAACCAAAATGTTTTAAAATACCTGCACGTATACATGAAAGGAATATAAAGCAGGACAGCAGGGCAAACACATGTTGTCGGCTTTGAAACTTCCTTGAAATGTGTCCTGTAACTGGACAGGTTGCAAATGCGCACGAGCAACAGAAGAAGAAACACAGCTTCCTGGATATCCTGCATAGCTGCAACATGGTGTCCATCATCATCGTCTGCTCTCTACTGTGGTAGGTCTCTCTCCTGTGGTAGGTCACCTATGGTATGTCTCTGCTGTGGTAGGTCTCTCTCCTGTGGTAGGTCACCTATGGTATGTCTCTGCTGTGGTAGGTCTCTCTCCTGTGGTAGGTCACCTATGGTATGTCTCTGCTGTGGTAGGTCTCTCTCCTGTGGTAGGTCACCTATGGTAGGTCTCTCTCCTGTGGTAGGTCACCTATGGTAGGTCTCTCTCCTGTGTTAGGTCACCTATGGTAGGTCTCTCTCCTGTGTTAGGTCACCTATGGTAGGTCTCTCTCCTGTGGTAGGTCTCTCTCCTGTGGTAGGTCTCTGCTATGGTAGGTATCTCTCCTGTGTTAGGTCACCTATGGTAGGTCTCTCTCCTGTGGTAGGTCACCTATGGTAGGTCTCTCTCCTGTGGTAGGTCACCTATGGTAGGTCTCTACTGTGGTAGGTCACCTATGGTAGGTTTCTCTCCTGTGGTAGGTCTCTCTCCTGTGGTAGGTCTCTGCTATGGTAGGTATCTCTCCTGTGTTAGGTCACCTATGGTAGGTCTCTCTCCTGTGGTAGGTCACCTATGGTAGGTCTCTCTCCTGTGTTATGTCACCTATGGTAGGTCTCTACTGTGGTAAGTCTCTCTCCTGTGTTAGGTCACCTATGGTAGGTCTCTCTCCTGTGTTAGGTCACCTATGGTAGGTCTCTCTCCTGTGTCAGGTCACCTATGGTAGGTCTCTACTGTGGTAAGTCTCTCTCCTGTGTCAGGTCACCTATGGTAGATCTCTGCTGTGGTAGGTCTCTCTCCTGTGTCAGGTCACCTATGGTAGGTCTCTCTCCTGTGTTAGGTCACCTATGGTAGGTCTCTCCTGTGTTAGGTCACCTATGGTAGGTCTCTCTCCTGTGTCAGGTCACCTATGGTAGGTCTCTACTGTGGTAGGTCTCTCTCCTGTGTTAGGTCACCTATGGTAGGTCTCTGCTGTGGTAGGTCTCTCTCCTGTGTCAGGTCACCTATGGTAGGTCTCTCTCCTGTGTTAGGTCACCTATGGTAGGTCTCTCTCCTGTGTTAGGTCACATATGGTAGGTCTCTCTCCTGTGTTAGGTCACCTATGGTAGGTCTCTGCTGTGGTAGGTCTCTCTCTTGTGTCAGGTCACCTATGGTAGGTCTCTCTCCTGTGTTAGGTCACCTATGGTAGGTCTCTCTCCTGTGTTAGGTCACCTATGGTAGGTCTCTCTCCTGTGTCAGGTCACCTATGGTAGGTCTCTCTCCTGTGTTAGGTCACCTATGGTAGGTCTCTCTCCTGTGTCAGGTCACCTATGGTAGGTCTCTCTCCTGTGTTAGGTCACCTATGGTAGGTCTCTCTCCTGTGTTAGGTCACCTATGGTAGGTCTCTCTCCTGTGTTAGGTCACCTATGGTAGGTCTCTCTCCTGTGTTAGGTCACCTATGGTAGGTCTCTCTCCTGTGTCAGGTCACCTATGGTAGGTCTCTCTCCTGTGTTAGGTCACCTATGATAGGTCTCTCTCCTGTGTCAGGTCACCTATGGTAGGTCTCTCTCCTGTGTTAGGTCACCTATGGTAGGTCTCTCTCCTGTGTCAGGTCACCTATGGTAGGTCTCTCTCCTGTGTTAGGTCACCTATGGTAGGTCTCTCTCCTGTGTTAGGTCACCTATGGTAGGTCTCTCTCCTGTGTTAGGTCACCTATGGTAGGTCTCTCTCCTGTGTTAGGTCACCTATGGTAGGTCTCTTTCCTGTGTTAGGTCACTTACAAAGCTGACGGTCTTTTCTTTTGTTCAGTTACAGAAGTTAGTGAAACTTTTTTAAACAACAAAAAGAAAAAAAGTCATATAAGACAAATAATTCAGTGCTAGCCACCTCAGCCACCTAGACCAGGGGTCGGCAACCCTGGTCCTAGGGAGCCACTGTCCTGAAGATTGTATCCTGCTCTAGCACACCTGATTCTAATGAAGGGTCATTATCTAGCTCTATGGAAACGACTCTTCATTCGCATTAGGTGTGCTAGAACAGGGACACATCTAAAATCTTCAGGACAGTGGCTCCCTAGGACCAGGGTTGTGTTCCTCTGACCTGGACCATACTCATAGCCAGCATGTGCTTCCCCACTGTAAGTACAGATATATTGCAAAGTATATACGGTCCACTTCTAACCTTACCTACAGACCCAGATATTCTCCACCTGCCCCCTTGCTTTCTTTAGGGCTCTGGAACTGTCAGACTGCTGTAAAAAAGCCAGACTTCTTCCCAACATTTGCATTCCAGGCCTTTTTTCATGCCCTTGCGCTAACAGAGACTTGGATCCGCCCAGAGAATACTGCAACATCATCGACTCTCTGTCAACCACTCCTCCTCCCACTCGCACCGCTCCACCGGGAAAGGTGTTGGGACCGGTTCGCTCCTCTCCCCACACATCAAATACACACCCACCCCACTATCTGCTACTGCCGAAGCATTTGGATACCATCATGTGATGCTAACTAATCCTATCAGAGCACTCTTAGTTGACATCTATTGCCCGCCAGGGGACGCTATTATGCTGATAATTCTTGAGGGACTTCAACATCCACCTCGAAGGAACACAGACCGTCGACTTCTCGTCCCTTCTGTCCTCCTTCAAACTGACGATACTGGACACACCGGAAACCCACAGGGCGGGAAAAAAACTTGACCTCACCGTAGCCAGCGTGTTCCAGGCATGAAATGATGATGGGGCATTTTGAACTGGATTGACTACAATCTGATATCTGTGGGTTTTGCAGGACTGACAGGACTGTATGACCGATCATTAAGGTTAGCACTGCACTAACTGGACTGACTGGACGCATTTCTACCAAATCTAATGATTGGAGGGATGGCATTGTAACTGCCTGTCTTCTCATCCCAGTATGTTGTTTTATTGAATAGGCTAAGCATGAATTCTTGTTTACGTTGTACATGAAATACAAGCCTCAAATTTCATTTGAACCCTTCCTTGACAATGAATGAAGAACAGTAAATGTATTATCCAGGATAACTGGATCTAACTTGCCACTGAATTTTATAGATGTCCCTGTGGTTTTATATATTATTACTATGGACAATGGTTAGATTAGATTCAACTTCATTGTCATTACACAGGTACAAGTTCAGGGTAACGAAATACAGTTAGCTGATTGTGTGACGGTTGTCAGCTGACAATAGATTGTTGACAATGTTGGCAACAAATTCATAGACCAACTGCAGTCAAGAGCTTGACAACAAACATTCGAATGAAATAATCTACGATTGTCAATATGGAAATAAATGATAGACTGAAAAAGACTAATTCCTGTTCCGATCTTGCATCCCGGCCAGAAAACTAATCTGTCATTTGACCACTCATCCACCAAAGAAAGCAGAAACCATTTCGTTGCTTTATCCGTTAAATAAAGAGAGTTAACACTTTCATGCCAAATCCTTGCAGGTTGTAGGTTTGTTGAACGTTCATTTTGGTTGTTCTATCCATTCTTCCCAGGATGGTTATCACTATGGCGTACTACGCTCTGCTCCTTAACACCAACAACCTGCATGGAGACCCTTATATCAACTTCCTCCTGTCTGCTGTCGTCGAGGTTCCTGCTTACATCATAGCCCTGCTGCTGCTCAGGTTAAAGCTGCTCCCATTCAGTCATGTATATCATATAAACATTGCATGAATGAATTAATCAATAAATCACTAATTTGATCCTGCTTTATTGATATAACCTAATGCTACACCATTCTATTCTCTGCAGGTACTGCCCTCGCAGACTCTGTCAGTCCTCCACACTGTGCCTAGGGGGCGCCATCATCCTCCTCATTCAGCTGGTGCCTGCAGGTTAGACACCACGGGTCAAATGGACTCCGTTCTGAGTACCCTCACCATTCTGACATTCTGTTTCTATTTCTCTCTCGTGATATGATCTCCTCCATCTCTTGGTAGTTTTCTGTCCACCCTTACATCCTCCATCTCTTGGTAGTTTTCTGTCCACCCCTACATCCTCCATCTCTTGGTAGTTTTCTGTCCACCCCTACATCCTCCATCTCTTGGTAGTTTTCTGTCCACCCCTACATCCTCCATCTCTTGGTAGTTTTCTGTCCACCCTTACATCCTCCATCTCTTGGTAGTTTTCTGTCCACCCCTACATCCTCCATCTCTTGGTAGTTTTCTGTCCACCCTTACATCCTCCATCTCTTGGTAGTTTTCTGTCCACCCTTACATCCTCCATCTCTTGGTAGTTTTCTGTCCACACCTACATCCTCCATCTCTTGGTAGTTTTCTGTCCACCCTTACATCCTCTATCTCTTGGTAGTTTTCTGTCCACCCTTACATCCTCCATCTCTTGGTAGTTTTCTGTCCACCCCTAAATCCTCCATCTCTTGGTAGTTTTCTGTCCACCCTTACATCCTCCATCTCTTGGTAGTTTTCTGTCCACCCTTACATCCTCCATCTCTTGGTAGTTTTCTGTCCACCCCTACATCCTCCATCTCTTGGTAGTTTTCTGTCCACCCTTACATCCTCCATCTCTTGGTAGTTTTCTGTCCACCCCTACATCCTCCATCTCTTGGTAGTTTTCTGTCCACCCTTACATCCTCCATCTCTTGGTAGTTTTCTGTCCACCCCTACATCCTCCATCTCTTGGTAGTTTTCTGTCCACCCTTACATCCTCCATCTCTTGGTAGTTTTCTGTCCACCCCTACATCCTCCATCTCTTGGTAGTTTTCTGTCCACCCCTGCATCCTCCATCTCTTGGTAGTTTTCTGTCCACCCCTACATCCTCCATCTCTTGGTAGTTTTCTGTCCACCCCTACATCCTCCATCTCTTGGTAGTTTTCTGTCCACCCTTACATCCTCCATCTCTTGGTAGTTTTCTGTCCACCCCTACATCCTCCATCTCTTGGTAGTTTTCTGTCCACCCTTACATCCTCCATCTCTTGGTAGTTTTCTGTCCACCCTTACATCCTCCATCTCTTGGTAGTTTTCTGTCCACCCCTACATCCTCCATCTCTTGGTAGTTTTCTGTCCACCCTTACATCCTCCATCTCTTGGTAGTTTTCTGTCCACCCTTACATCCTCCATCTCTTGGTAGTTTTCTGTCCACCCCTACATCCTCCATCTCTTGGTAGTTTTCTGTCCACCCTTACATCCTCCATCTCTTGGTAGTTTTCTGTCCACCCTTACATCCTCCATCTCTTGGTAGTTTTCTGTCCACCCCTACATCCTCCATCTCTTGGTAGTTTTCTGTCCACCCTTACATCCTCCATCTCTTGGTAGTTTTCTGTCCACCCCTACATCCTCCATCTCTTGGTAGTTTTCTGTCCACCCTTACATCCTCCATCTCTTGGTAGTTTTCTGTCCACCCCTACATCCTCCATCTCTTGGTAGTTTTCTGTCCACCCTTACATCCTCCATCTCTTGGTAGTTTTCTGTCCACCCCTACATCCTCCATCTCTTGGTAGTTTTCTGTCCACCCCTGCATCCTCCATCTCTTGGTAGTTTTCTGTCCACCCCTACATCCTCCATCTCTTGGTAGTTTTCTGTCCACCCTACATCTTCCATCTCTTGGTAGTTTTCTGTCCACCCTTACATCCTCCATCTCTTGGTAGTTTTCTGTCCACCCCTGCATCCTCCATCTCTTGGTAGTTTTCTGTCCACCCTTACATCCTCCATCTCTTGGTAGTTTTCTGTCCACCCTTACATCCTCCATCCTGACACTTTTCAATTCAATCATTTGCATTGACCATATACCATATATGGTCAATGCAAAGCATCTCATGAAAGCTAATCTATTTTTCACATGACCCTGGTATGTTATTGTTCTTCACATAGAATGGCAAAAAAAACGAAAGAAAAAAAAAGCTAAAGTTCTTGGATGCATAAATTGAAGTTATTGTAGGTGAGGTGGAGGTCTGAAAACACATATTATTTAGTAACCACAGCAGCAGAATCATAAATAATAAATCAATAAAAACGATGCGATTGGCAGTATATTGCGGCTGCCCTCAACTGTACCAGTGGCTCAGTGGCAGAACTTAAGAGAAAAGGGTAACAATGACGTAGTGTAGTGATTGCGCGGGAGCTTAACGACTGTATTTGCAGTTGTTGACATGAGGATATATGCACAGTATTAAATACATATGTTTAGATATACACTATGTTCTGCAGTTATCTAAAGGTATATGTGATGAACTTCCTGTACTCCATGCAGTCAGGCATCTCCCCCTTCTACTCCACCGTGGTGATCTGATTGGGATCAGATCAGATCAGCGCTGAATTTTGATTTAAAATTTGGATTGTACAGTGTGTTTAAGGAACAATTATCATCACTCAGTACAAGTACAAATAACACTGCTGGATTTAACCTGAATGATAATGATGAAATTAAGTGAAAAAAACACGGGTGAGGAAATCAAAATATATACAAGTAATTGTTCTTCCCACATTGACTCTCTACAGTACGGTCATCTGTGTTGTTCCCACCGTCAGCCTCAATTTGTGCTTATGCAACGTATATAAATGAGACCCCTGGACTGGTAATCTGGCATATTGGGCAAATGACTGGTGGTCTGATGCCCTTGAGGCCCATATTTTACGAAATGTAACATATATTAATATATTGTTAAATAAACGGTTTGAGACTCTCCCTCTCTGGTACCAGTTGACCACCTCCTTGAGCTCTTGGCATTGGGCAGAAGCCAGCTCTTCTCCCAGGTGGACAAGGTCCTAGATCTTGTTGACAGGGCTGCCAGGCATGGTAGACCATCTCTTCAGGAGATGAATGTGGTACAGCTGGGCTGTGTATTGGCATGGACTCATCATGGGACCACCAGCTCAGTGGTGTCCTTGGTGACTTAGCAGCTGCTGTATTGTGGCTGGAGGGCCCCATGGAGCATCCATCCTAGTGACACACCGTCCAACATGACCCTCATTCGTCCAGGTTCTATTGTAGTAAAGGTTTCAGAGGTAGTCATCTGGACATTTTTTTAAACATTGTCCAGATGACTACCCTTGAAATCTTATCCAAAATCAATCATACTAGCACATCCAAATTGCATTGAAACACATTGTACAGTCACAAAAAATATTCAAAAGCGAGAAGGTGGTATAATTCCTCAACCATGCTGCAGACCTCCCAACAGTGGCCATCATCCTGGAGATGGTGGGGAAGTTCGGCATCACATCTGCCTTCTGCGTGGTGTACGCTGTCACGTCGGAGCTGTTCCCCACCGTGGTGAGGACTATGGCCATGGGGACCTGCTCCATGGCTGCCCGCATCGGCACCATCATCTCCCCTTTTGTCATCTACCTGGGTGAGATCCTTCTGCCGATTGTTGACGTTTTTGCAATGCAGCCAGTGGTGGGAAATCCTGGTCCTCAGGTTTTTGATGTTTCCCTGCTCCAGCACACCTGATTCTAATGAAGGGTCGTTATCAAGCTCTGTGGAAGCCTCATAATGACCCTCCATTAGAATCAGGTGTGCTGGATCAGGTGTGTACAGAAACATCTAAAACAAACTAGAAGTCATACAACGTAAAACAATCCAGATGAACATTCCTTAATGCGCTGGACAGCGTCAGATACAAACAATAGATGAGAACTGGTGAGGTGGAGGGACAGTGATGTGTCAGACCTCAACCCTCAAGGGATGACTGTGTTATTTAAGCAAAGATTGAAGGGTGTCAGGTGTGAAATGTTTTGTTCGTTTTTGCATGTGATGAAGAAAGTGTGTTTTGTCCGTCTCTTCATAAACGGAGTGACAGTTCAGTTGAGTTCTGGATTAAATAAGTATTAAACAACCTGCAGACTGGGAGAGAAATGACCAGACCTCTGGCAACAAAATGAAGACAGTACAAGGCTTAGGTCTCAATCATGTCTCTCTCCCGGACGAAGGCAAGAGAGCATTCTTTTATAGGGCATAAGAATGTAAACATAGATAGTGTCAGTCATGCAGTAATTATGTTACAACAGTCTTCATAGAAGGTGTGTTCAGTAGTGATTAAGTACACAGGAAATCTAATTTCTTCCACAGTTTCCCCCTTTTGACTTCAACAAAACAAGCATTTATAACTCATTATCTGGGGCCTGCTCTAGTACCTTATATTTCACAAGTTACATAAGAGTAAAATCTAACAATCCAACAATACACAATCTGTTACTACTTAGCACAGCATAGCTTATTATAGGATCGTAAATCACGTTACAAAGGACCCCATTTCTATGAAAGTATCAGGTCAATGAAGTGAATTGCTTTTGTTTAGCTCTCTTGATAGGACTCTCAGAAATGACCTTGACACTCCTTCTAAACAGGAAATCTCATTTCTTCCACACATGCAACTTGCAAGCAAAGTTATAACATAACAAATTACTCCACGGATTAGCAACGTCCCATCTTTTGGATCTCCTCAAACCTTATCAAGACACTACAATCCTAACATGCAGAATATCCGATGTTGTCCTTGGGCAAGGCATTCACCCTACTTGCCTCGGGGGGAATGTGTCTGTGGAGCTGCTAAGTTGCTGGATAAGAGCATCTAGTAAATGTACCATGCTTTGGTCAATTGCAAGCCATGATGTCTCTTGAAACATATACCCAGGACTTGGTTGACACACCAGGTTGTGGAGCCATTTGGAGACCATAGGCAGTCTAGGGAAACCTACATTTATGTCAAAATAAATAATAAAGTGACATTTACATGTCATGGAACCTTTACTTTTTGTCAGTTGTAAGGGCTGAACTGCTGTTCAATCAACGAGTAAGATGAAGTCCTCCCTTCATGTCTCCACCCATCCTCCTTCCTCTCTCCTTTTTGTCGCTTCCTTATCCTCTCTCATTTGTTAACTCCTTCTCCTCACACAGGTCAGTACTATAAATACCTGCCGTACATCCTGATAGGCAGCCTGGCAGTGCTATCTGGTCTGTTGTGCTTTGTGCTCCCTGAGACATTCGGCATGGTCCTCCCTGAGACGCTCTCCCAGATGCCAAGACTGAGGGGGTAAGGTGCAAATTTTCACATGTCTAATACATAACTTTAATTTTATTTTTTTCTTCTAAGGAACATCTTGGGTTTCTATTTAGCATCTTATCCATACAATGCCACAGTGATTGACTGTTAAGGGGAAAAAAGTATATATTTTTTTATTCATGCAGCAGATAATTGTATTCAAAGCAACATACACATTTTGTATTTAGAAAGTCCAGCAGAAGGTCACAAGTGTATAGTTCATGGTCACATGACAATGCACCACATATTAGTTACCAGGACTGATGAGTTAAAGAAATACTTCATTGCAACAATAACAGTTCAAACACTTGTAAAACGTGTTAGCGCTTTGCTGCTTATGAACAGCGCCCAAGTTTGTTTACTCCATCCTCCATTACTCCATTGCCTCTGGCAGGTGTGAGTCAGGAGGAGGCCTCTGGCAGGTGTGAGTCAGGAGGAGGCCTCTGGCAGGTGTGAGTCAGGAGGAGGCCTCTGGCAGGTGTGAGTCAGGAGGAGGCCTCTGGCAGGTGTGAGTCAGGAGGAGGCCTCTGGCAGGTGTGAGTCAGGAGGAGTCCTCTGGCAGGTGTGAGTCAGGAGGAGGCCTCTGGCAGGTGTGAGTCAGGAGGGAGGCCTCTGGCAGGTGTGAGTCAGGAGGAGGCCTCTGGCAGGTGTGAGTCAGGAGGAGGCCTCTGGCAGGTGTGAGTCAGGAGGAGGCCTCTGGCAGGTGTGAGTCAGGAGGAGGCCTCTGGCAGGTGTGAGTCAGGAGGGAGGCCTCTGGCAGGTGTGAGTCAGGAGGGAGGCCTCTGGCAGGTGAGTCAGGCCTCTGGGGTGGGCAGGTCAGGAGGAGTCCTCTGGGGTGGGCAGGTCAGGAGGAGGCCTCTGGGGTGGGCAGGTCAGGAGGAGGCCTCTGGGGTGGGCAGGTCAGGAGGAGGCCTCTGGGGTGGGCAGGTCAGGAGGAGGCCTCTGGGGTGGGCAGGTCAGGAGGAGGCCTCTGGGGTGGGCAGGTCAGGAGGAGGCCTCTGGGGTGGGCAGGTCAGGAGGAGGCCTCTGGCAGGTGTGAGTCAGGAGAGGCCTCTGGGGTGGGCAGGTCAGGAGGAGGCCTCTGGCAGGTGTGAGTCAGGCCTCTGGGGTGGGCAGGTCAGGAGGAGGCCTCTGGGGTGGGCAGGTCAGGAGGAGGCCTCTTGCAGGTGTGAGTCAGGACAGTCCACTTGTCTTTCAAATTGACAGTAGAAGTCATTCAGGCAAAACCATTTATCCAAAGCAAAGTACAAGGAGGTTTTAAATATTTAACGACTGATCTGAAGTCAAACGCTGTATTCCTAAACTGTGCATTTAACTAACTCCCATACAACTTTGGTGTATTTAGATTGAACCATACCAGTTTCATTTGTATGATATGAAATATATTGTATTAAGTTGTATTAAGTATTTAGTGTATTAGTATCTAGTGTATTATCTTGAGATATCATTGGATGTTATACGTTGTCTTTTTTGTTTGGCCAGGTTAAAACACACAAAGAAAGCCCTAAAGACTGACTCTCCCACAGAGGTGAAGGAGGACCGATTCTGAATTTGTGTTTTTTTTGGTCTTTATTATCATACACACCCTGGTATACAAATTCTCTGAAAAGTTGTATTGGCCTAAAATGTACAATTAATCTGGCTCTGTTTTAAAGACAAATAGCTGTGGCCACCCTCTGATTGGTTTCTGCCCACACTACTCTCTGGTTTCCTGACACTTACTGACCCAGACTACTATGCATTTATGACATCACACAGTCATTTACATCTTCCTGGACTGAGTGCTGCAGCGGCATTGAAGCGGTCTGGAGTGAAAGTAAAACACACATGAAAACTTACCAACAAAGTAATTATGACATCACACAGGTGACCTGCGTGAAAACACACCAACAATGTCATTATGACATCACACAGGTGACCTGCATGAAAACACACCAACAATGTCAATATGACATCACACAGGTGACCTGCGTGAAAACACACCAACAATGTCATTATGACATCACACAGGTGACCTGCATGAAAACACACCAACAATGTCATTATGACATCACACAGGTGACCTGCGTGAAAACACACCAACAATGACATTATGACATCACGGGAGACATGTCTTAACTCTAAGTCTTGTACTATGTTATGGGTCAATTTCAGTCATTTCTGTTTTGTCTAAAGAACTGCTTATCCATTCATTTTCTTCCTACAATTTTGTGACTTTTTCTCAAAGTTGAGGTCCCTAATAATTAAAATTTCATGAACCTAAACAATCTGTAAAACATTAATAATCGTCTGGATACTGGTTGACCTTGCAAACTTCTTATTGCTAAGTCCTGGTTTGTTAGGATGTTTGATTGCATGTGGATTGATTTGACATTTAACACTGAAACAGCTGTATAAGTTTATAATGTTTTCTGATATTTATACTGCGGTATCATTTTGATAATAGGTGTATTTCTAATACCAAAGTCATAGCCATTAATGGTCTAATTCTGGCATTGGATGTATTTGGGTAATTTTACACTCTTAAGTTTTTGAAAGCATTTATCACTATTATCAAATTATAACCAAACTATTACTATGCTACTGAACTGTAATGTAAAGTGCTACCTGACACAGAGTGACCAATTGTTTACTGCTTGCTTACTACTTAAACTTAAACTGTGGCAGTGTGCTCAAGTGGAGCTGTCTTTAATCCTGCTGAAATTAGTGTTTACGCTACTACTAGTGCATCAGCATATGAACACCTGTTGAAATCTTGATCTGTCACATACCTAAGCAATGGTAGAAGTCATATTCAGAAAATTACTCAACAGTGTCAGTGATGTATGGGGGAGAGTCCCGGGCCAGAGTCACGCACACTCAACATTTCTTTAGGAATTTATTTTTGGTTTAAATTGTAATTGATAGAATACATTCATACACTCCCCATTAATATTCCCCAATTAGTTACATATGTTATAGTTATTAAAGCAAAACCACAACCAACGAATAAACAACAAATTAAACAGTAACCGAATACTCTTCAGATGCCCAGATAATTCGACAACATGGTTAATAGTAGTAAATTTAAAGTTGGATAAAAAATAAAACTAGCTAAAAGTGTCCATGATTATTCTCTTAATCCACAATACCAATACAAATATAATGCTGAGGGCACCAAAATGCCTAGTGGCAACACTGGTTAAACTTAACTCTTAATATTTATACCACCTTCAGATACCTGCAGTTTCTTAATGGGGTCATGTATTTAATGTCACCTAGTATTTTATTAAATATATTATTTTGTAGTAATGCTATTACTTAACTTTGTGTTACTTGGTCGCCTTTTAATTAACACTTTATGAAGCCATATGAAAACTTTTGTCACGTAATTTCCTTAAAATATTTGATTGAAACATGCAATATATCAAATATATCTATTTTCTACTTACATTAGTATTTTTATCCATATTTGTTTATTTTATGCACCTTCCTGACAATTCCTGGTCAGTTCTTTACTTTTGTGAGCTTGACTGGAAAATAAAACAAATTCTGATTCTGAACAGGTTAATCAATCTCATCTGTGGACACATCAACCTCTGTATAAGTGAGGCCCTCGTAAATTCCTTCAGTTTTAAACCTCAAAACAGTGTCTTTGTAACAGGTAATCTCCACTGTGGCTTTGTATGGGAGATCAACTTGAACTTTACCAATAGTGATGTCGATCTTTACCTTCTTGCCAGGGGGAACATTAACTGGAAAATAAACCTTCTCAGTTCGCGACTCTTCTTTTAAGGTGTGTTTTCAGTTTCCATTGTGAAGAATAACCCAGTAATCTTCCCTCACGTCTGGGATTCCTGCTGACATCTCAATGTCAAAGTTGTCTTCTAACTTATTGGTGATCGTTTGAGGAATTTCAATTGTTTGTTGCTGAGTGACAAAGGTATCATTTTCATAAGTCACTAACGTGACTTCATTAACATCAACCTTGGGTATGGTGATACGAGGTTTAGGGTAATAAACATCTTTCAAGACGGTAGACTTGATGGTGTTAATGAACATGAAACCTAAGGCATCAATGTCTGCACCAGATCTTCCAGTGACTCCAACACAGATCCCAGAGCCAACATCAATGGGATACTCAGGTTTCAGACCCCAGTATGTCATGTGAGCAAAAAACTCCCTGGACTGATTGGTTGTGAATTTGATGGCACCCAAACGGCTCCCAGCACCATTTCCCCACAGTGAAAGCTGGGTGAAATGCTCTCCATCTTTAAAGCGAAATTCAGAAAAATTTCCTTCAGCTTCCCCAAATTATTGGTTCCTGCCGTCAGTAAACCAAAACTTCAAAGCTTTCACCTGCCAGGGTCCGACCCACACCCACATCTTTTCAAGCGTGGCTCCGTTGTTGAGACCATGCATTTCAAAGGCAAATCCTCCATGTCCTCCAATCACATGTATCAGTGTAAGAAATGACATTTTTTCCGCTTGATGCACACCTTACAAAGAAATTAAATGAATTAATACATTATCAAAGTCAAATCATTTTTTTTACATTCAGCATTTTCACAGCTGTTTAAAATAGTGTGCCATGCTTATTGACAGCTCCAGGTATGACTTGGTATTTAGACAGCTCAAGACTTGAACTACGTACTTTGACAGTCAAAGTGAAGTCTGACAACAACATTCAGCATAGGAAATACCTCTGTACCCTTACTTGTAAAAATCCTAGTTATTTTTATATTACATGAAAGGATAACTTTATAAACAAAAAGGTAGGTATTTTTTATCTATAGTGGCCCTCAAACATTGAAGAAATATACACAACATAGTATGAAGCCTTTGCATCAGATACTCACAGTGCTGTAGTGAAAAAAAGCACCAAATATAGGAACTCACAAGACAGTTCTGTGGAGTTAACAGCTCAGTTATCCCAACAGAAAACAAACTCCATTAAATAGTTGCAGAGTATCGTATTGTCTGACCACACCTCAAACAAACCAAAACAACCTCTGTGTGATCTGTGGAGTCCGTCAAGGATCCATTTGTCGTCTTTAGTCTATTCTAGTCTTGTTATTCAAAGTTTGAACCAAGGCTTCAGCTAAATGAAGGATGTCATGAGGAAGGAGTGAAGGAGATACGTTTGCTTTACATAATCAAGACGTACATTTCTGTTGTGGCACCCAAACAGGTGTGAACACAGAATCTGGGGGCAGGGTCTGTGTTCACAATGAAGGGTTGTGTGGAAATATATATTTGAGCTATTAATTAGATGATTGTCATTTTGTTTCTGAGCCAAAAGACGTTGGCTGTTGAGCGAAGATGGCTGGGAGGAAGAACAAATTCAGTCTCCCACACAAGGTGTCCCGTGGGGTAGATGCATGCTGTGGCAGAGCGCTGTGTACCCCTCCCCAATATCAAGCCCTGCTGTGGCAGAGCGCTGTGTACCCCTCCCCAATGACAAGCCCTGCTGTGGCAGAGCGCTGTGTACCCCTCCCCAATATCAAGCCCTGCTGTGGCAGAGCGCTGTGTACCCCTCCCCAATATCAAGCCCTGCTGTGGCAGAGCGCTGTGTACCCCTCCCCAATACCAAGCCCTGCTGTGGCAGAGCGCTGTGTACCCCTCCCCAATACCAAGCCCTGCTGTGGCAGAGCGCTGTGTACCCCTCCCCAATGACAAGCCCTGCTCTGGCAGAGCGCTGTGTACCCCTCCCCAATATCAAGCCCTGCTGTGGCAGAGCGCTGTGTACCCCTCCCCAATATCAAGCCCTGCTGTGGCAGAGCGCTGTGTACCCCTCCCCAATGACAAGCCCTGCTGTGGCAGAGCGCTGTGTACCCCTCCCCAATATCAAGCCCTGCTGTGGCAGAGCGCTGTGTACCCCTCCCCAATATCAAGCCCTGCTGTGGCAGAGCGCTGTGTACCCCTCCCCAATACCAAGCCCTGCTGTGGCAGAGCGCTGTGTACCCCTCCCCAATACCAAGCCCTGCTGTGGCAGAGCGCTGTGTACCCCTCCCCAATGACAAGCCCTGCTGTGGCAGAGCGCTGTGTACCCCTCCCCAATATCAAGCCCTGCTGTGGCAGAGCGCTGTGTACCCCTCCCCAATATCAAGCCCTGCTGTGGCAGAGCGCTGTGTACCCCTCCCCAATGACAAGCCCTGCTGTGGCAGAGCGCTGTGTACCCCTCCCCAATACCAAGCCCTGCTGTGGCAGAGCGCTGTGTACCCCTCCCCAATGACAAGCCCTGCTGTGGCAGAGCGCTGTGTACCCCTCCCCAATATCAAGCCCTGCTGTGGCAGAGCGCTGTGTACCCCTCCCCAATACCAAGCCCTGCTGTGGCAGAGCGCTGTGTACCCCTCCCCAATACCAAGCCCTGCTGTGGCAGAGCGCTGTGTACCCCTCCCCAATATCAAGCCCTGCTGTGGCAGAGCGCTGTGTACCCCTCCCCAATACCAAGCCCTGCTGTGGCAGAGCGCTGTGTACCCCTCCCCAATATCAAGCCCTGCTGTGGCAGAGCGCTGTGTACCCCTCCCCAATACCAAGCCCTGCTGTGGCAGAGCGCTGTGTACCCCTCCCCAATACCAAGCCCTGCTGTGGCAGAGCGCTGTGTACCCCTCCCCAATACCAAGCCCTGCTGTGGCAGAGCGCTGTGTACCCCTCCCCAATATCAAGCCCTGCTGTGGCAGAGCGCTGTGTACCCCTCCCCAATATCAAGCCCTGCTGTGGCAGAGCGCTGTGTACCCCTCCCCAATATCAAGCCCTGCCTTCCCTGGAACTGACAGCTCATCTTAAACCTGTTGTTACGCAAATTAACAGTCACGTGAAATTCCAGATGGTGAGAACTTCTTAAGATACTGATTGAAGTCTGACTACTTCTGTTTAATGACTGCTCTTGTTTGATTTAATTTCTAAATGTATCGAACCAAATCACATTTTAAAGATCATACTTCGTACAGTGGGGACGTTTGCTATTTCAAACAATTCCACTAAAATCGTATTAATCTACATATTGCTGCCGGTATTTTTCTTGAAAACACCTTCCAATGCAATCACTGTTGTATTTATTGTAATAGCTGCATCTGATCACAACTTTGCATCAAACTAACTTGTATTGTTGAAAAACATTTCAACACATTTGTCTTGTGTCCTCTTCTTCCCCCTAGTGGCCATGTGTGACGCTGCAGGTACAACCACCTCACCCATAGACAGAATTAAGATGGTTAGGGTTAGAGTTATCACGGAACTGACACCAGGAGAGAGAAAGCAGAGTGCAGGTAGGATGTCCCATCTAGACTTCATGGGTGTTGTAGTTTAATATACAGTAGCCATGGTGATATGTTGTCTACAAGATTGATTAGCATGTTCATGTATGTGTATGTGAATTCAGAACCCAGAAACTCCCTTCTGCACCTGCCTGGAAATGATGTAACCTCATCAATGTTGTATGAAACATTTGCATACAGTAGGAGGGGGCAGATACTCTGCAACTATTTAATGGAGTTTGTTTTCTGTTGGGATAGCTGAGCTGTTAACTCCACAGATCTGTCTTGTGAGTTCCTATATTTGGTGCTTTTTTCACTACAGCACTGTAAGTATCTGATGCAAAGGCTTCATACTATGTTGTGTATATTTCTTCAATGTTTGATGGGCACTATATTGAAAACTACAAGATTTTTAAATACCAACCTTTTTGTTTATAACGTTATCTTTTCATGTAATTTTTTACAAGGGTACATTTTTTTTGTAAAGTAAGGGTACAGAAGTTTCCTATGCTGAATGTTGTTGCTAGACTTCACTTTGACTGTCAAAGTACGTAGTTCAAGTCTTGAGCTGTCTAAATACCAAGTCATACCTGGAGCTGTCAATAAGCATGGCACACTATTTTAAACCGTTGCGAAAATGCTGAATGTAAAAAAAAAGAAAAGATTTGACTTTGATAATGTATTAATTGATTCAATTTCTTTGGTAGGTTTGCATCAAGAGCAAAAATGTCATTTCTTACACTGATACATGTGATTGGAGGACATGGAGGATCTCTCTTTGAAATGCATGGTCTCAACAACGGAGCCACGCTTGAAAAGATGTGGGTGTGGGTCGGACCCTGGCAGGTGAAAGCTTTGAAGTTTTGGTTTACTGACGGCAGGAACCAACAATTTGGAAAAGCTGAAGGACATTTTTCAGAATTTCACTTTAAAAATGGAGAGCATTTCACCCAGCTTTCACTGTGGGGAAATGGTGCTGGGAGCCGTTTGGGTGCCATCAGGTTCAAAACCAATCATTCCAGGGAGTTTTTTGTTAAGATGACACAGTGGCCGCTGAAAACTGAGTACCCCATTGATGTTGGCTCTGGAATCTGTATTGGAGTCATTGGAAGAGCTGGTGCAGACATTGATTCCTTAGGTTTCGTATTCATTAACACCATCAAGTCTACCGTCTTGAAGGATGTTTATTACCCTACACTTCATGATGTTATTCCCAAGGTTGAGGTTAAGGAAATCAAGTCAGTGAGTTACGATAACAATACCTCTGTGACTCAGCAACACACCATTGAATCGTCCACAACGATCACCACAAGGTCATCGTGGTCTTTGAAATATAAGTTAGAATACACCTATCACATTGAGGTATCTGCAGGTATCCCTACGCTTGGGGAGATATCTGGTGGGCATGGGTTCACAGTGGGAGTTGAAGGCGAACATAAATTAGAGGAAGAAGAATCGCACACTGAGAAGGTTTCATTTCCAGTTAATGTTCCCCCTGGCAAGAAGGTAAAGATCGACATCACTATTGGTAAAGTTCAAGTTGATCTCCCATACAAAGCCACAGTGGAGATTACCTGTTACAATGACAGTGTTTTGAGGTTTAAAACTTAAGGAATTTACGAGGGCCTCACTTATACAGAGGTTGACGTGTCCACAGATGAGATTGATTAACCTGTTCAGAATCAGAATTTGTTTTATTTTCCAGTCAAGTTCAAACAAGTAAAGAACTGACCAGGAATTGGCAGGAAGGTGCATAAAAACAAATATGGATCACATTATTTTTTTTAAGTAGAACATACAATATACTAATGCCAACGTTTGTACAGTATGAAAGATATAGGGTCGACAGAAGTCTGATGCTCCCACAATGCTGACAGAGGGTAATGGCCATTTGATATACTGCACGTTCAAATCGAATATTTTAAGGTAAAACTATTTGACAAAAGTTTTTCATATGGTTTCATAAAATGTTAATCAGAAGGCCACCAAGTAACACAAAGTAACATAATAGCATTACTACAAAATAATGCTAGTTGATTTAGCATACATTGAATATGATTAAATACATGACCCCATTAAGAAACTGTGGGTATCTGACGGCAGTAATAAATACTAAGAGTTTAACCAGTGTTGCCACTAGCCATTTGGCACCAGCATGTATGGTATTTTTATTTTTAGTCAACTTTAAAAGGCAAAGTCATTTACTACCATTTAAAAAAGATTAGATTCAACATTATTGTCATTACACATGTAGAGATACAAGGAAACATAATACAGGTAATCTGAAAAATGGATCCCCAGGAACTTGAAGCTGGAGACACGTTTAACAGCCATTTGTACTTCCACGTTACCTGTATCATTTGCACTATTTGCATCACTTGTATTGTTTGTATCCATATCTGTAGTGTATTTTACATTGCATTCATTTTTATTTTTGTTTTATTGGTAGGCCACATATATGTTCTATGTTTGCTCATTCCTGCCAAAGTGAATTCTATGTTTGTTAATCTTGCATAGCGAATAAACCCCAATTCTGATTCTGATATAAGGAGTTAGTGATGGTCAGCCTGAGGTCTGGTCAGAGGTAGGAGTTAGTGATGGTCAGCCTGAGGTCTGAGGTAGGAGTTAGTGATGGTCAGCCTGAGGTCTGAGGTAGGAGTTAGTGATGGTCAGCCTGAGGTCTGAGGTAGGAGTTAGTGATGGTCAGCCTGAGGTCTGAGGTAGGAGTTAGTGATGGTCAGTCTGATGTCTGAGGTAGGAGTTAGTGATGGTCAGTCTGAGGTCTGAGGTAGGAGTTAGTGATGGTCAGTCTGAGGTCTGAGGTAGGAGTTAGTGATGGTCAGTCTGAGGTAGGAGTTAGTGATGGTCAGTCTGAGGTAGGAGTTAGTGATGGTCAGCCTGAGGTCTGAGGTAGGAGTTAGTGAGTTGTAAAGCACAAAAAGAGTATACTATTATTATATTCTGTTGTAATAACTCTTTTGCACTTCTGGTTGGATGCTAACTGTATTTCGTTACCCTGTACTTGTACCTGTGTAATGACATTAAAGTTGAATCTAATCTAATCTACAGTAAGCAGTCTATATGCAGTCAAGCCCAGAATGATCCCACTCCTTCCCAGCAGATGGCGTTCAGGTTAGAAGAAGCCGCTGAACTGATCACCGGAAGCTTGACTTGTTCACATCTGGCTGGACAGAAAGACCCAGGGGGAAGAAGCTAACTCGATACTGTTCCGAGTTTCTCAAAAGCAAAATGTCCAAACTAGATGTGTTCAGGGATTTGATTAATCAGCAGTTAACAGCAGCAGCTTTGGAGATATTCTCGGCCGTTGAAAGATCGTTTGTCGAGTTTGAAGAGGAGATTTCTCGTTCAAAGGAGGAGCGCGCGCGACTGCAACGGTTGTTGGACATTGTTATTAAACCAGAAATCAAGATTCACCGAGCAGGTTTGATATAAAAACTACAGTTGATGACAAAATGCAGTTTTATTCATTATATCTGATGTTTATATTTGATGTTGCACAGTTAGACCCAGATGTCTAGTCCCAATGTGGGTCGTAGATAAAGTCAGAATGTAGTGATCCAGTGTACCTCTTTCCGAGGTAATTGTGGGCTGGGTTAGCCTTTTAAACCTAAATTGTACAACTGATATTTCTGTGTATGTTATACAAAATGTATGCTTGTTACTGTTCGGTAAAAACATACGTTTATCTATTATCCTCTGAATTGTCAAAATATCCAAGTTTGTGTAAGGCTTTTTCCCCAGCATGTTCGTTAAGAGACATGGAGTTTCGTACTACAAGTCTAATAAGGTTTTAATGAAAATACTTTTAGGTTTACAGAGATAGTGTCCCTAACAGCAACAGAGTTGAGGTTGGTTCGCAAAGTCCAACTGGCTGTCTGTCCCTGACCCATCATGTTTATTACACACATTTTCATATTAGGGAGGTGTCCTCCACAGCTGACCCTTCACCATATTCCAGTTACACACAAGATAAAGTTCACATTCATGTATATAGTCATGCAGTATATATCATAAGCAATACGGATCTATGTTAGCTTTTAACATGCTTTTCTCCACGTTACCTATACTTGTAACATATTTAAAAGCATGCATTTCTTTTGCTGCTCATTTGCAAATCAAAATACAGAGTGAAGAGTAGAATTAAAGGTCTCCTTGAATGCTGATCTGCAAAGCAGTCTCAGTTGAAAAGTTGAATCAAAATGAATAAATTGGACAATCCGTTTTTTTTAATGTTCCTTGAAATTCAACGTCCCTTAAATATTTCCCATGTAATTATGTTTTCATAAATTCATTTTACTCCTCTTGCATTAACTGATCAAAAAACCAACCCTTTGAAGCTTAGTGAAACAATGTTAACACTGGCAACATCTAATCGTGATTCAAGCAGTACCATCTGATAACTGAAAATATGGTATATTATATATATGATCATTGATGAAGAGAGAGATGTTTTTGTGCTCCTGAGGGCTGTTACTGTTTTCAGAGGTTGTCGTAGCTGAATTAATTCCTCTGCCAATCTCAGTTAACTGGCAGTCAATAGGGCACTTTTTCCCAGGTTCGTTTAGAACCTTGGAAACACATTCAATCTGTGGCCCAAGTCCATCAGCTTCTTTGATAGTGTTTCCAGTGCTGTGGGCATTGTCTGCTGACTGGGGCTGTGATGTTGGGCTTTGCATCCTTCTGAAGTACCATGTGCAGTTTCACCTTGATATGTCAAAATGGGACTGAATTACAGCTGCTTAAACATCGTCCCAAGTCTGTCTAAAGCTTATACTCTGCCCTTTCCAGTTTATTTTGAAATACTCAACAGTTGACGTGGAGCAGAGAGGATAGAGAGGCTGACTTGTAAACTTATGCTCTTACATTTACATTTAGTAATTTAGCAGACATACCTATCTAGAGCAACTTACAGCAAGTGCAGGGACATTTCCCCTGAGGCAAGTAGGGTGAAGTGCCTTGCACAAGGATTCAACGTCATTTTTGGCATGGCCAGTAATCAAACCGGCAATCTTCTGATTACTTAGATTAGAGTCAATTTTAATGTCATTACACAGGTACAAGTACAGGGTAACAAAATACAGTTAGCATCCAACCAGAAGTGCAAAACTGTTATTACAACAGAATATAATAGTATGCTCAGAATATACACAGTGTGAACAGTATAATCAGAATATACAGGGTATGTACAGGTTAAAGTGATTTAAGACAAATGTACAGCTGTATTGTACAAGATGCTACAGTATTTAACAGAAGACCGATCCCCTAACCGCTCAGCCACTTGACTCCTGCACTTGAGTTTGAATCTCCATTCAGCCAAACATTCTTTAATTAATCTCTCTTGTTGTCCAACACTTGATCTTCTACAAAGTACATTGGTATAATAAAATGCCATTAATAGGTCTCTAGCTGTCAATCTAGTTAGCAGAATATTGAAGCAGGCCACATGTCACTGTTGTCTTTCCTCTTCTTCCTCCAGATGTGCAGCAGCTCTCTCTCCTGGAGCCTCCTCAGATTAAAGAGGAAGAGGAGCTGTGGACCAGTCAGGAGGAAGAGCAGCTCCCAGGACTGCAGTCTGGAACTACAGACTCCACATCCACTTCTACCAGTGTGAAACAGGACTGGGATCAGGAGGGCTTTTCTGAATGGTCACATGTTGACCAGACTGTTAAAGTGGACGACAGAGAAGGAGACTCTCTACCCAGCAACACAACTGAGGAGCCGCTGAAAGCAGAGTCTGATGGACAAGACTGTGCAGCACCAGAACCAGACAGTGACTCTCAGCCCCTCTCTGCTGGAGCTCCAGACTGTCCTACAGCTCAGAGTTTGGAGGAACATGGAGGAGAGCTGCTGTTTCAGATCAGAAACAATGAGAGGGAAAATGTTCCACAGAGACGTCACAAAGGGGGGAAAAAACATCACTGTCAACAATGTAACAAACTGTTTTCTCAGAAGAATAATCTGGTTACTCATATGAGGACACACACAGGAGAGAAACCATACGAATGTCAAAGATGTAACAAACGGTTTACTTTCAGGGGTCAACTGGTTATTCATATGAGGACACACACAGGAGAGAGACCGTATGAATGTCAAAGATGTAACAAACGGTTTTCTCAGAAGGGTTATCTGGTTAGTCACATGAGGAGACACACGGGAGAGAAACCATATGAATGTCAAAGATGTAACAAATGGTTTTCTCATAGGGGTAACCTGGTTACTCATATGAGGACACACACAGGAGAGAGACCATATGAATGTCAAAGCTGTAACAAACACTTTTCTCAGAAGGGTAATTTGGCCAAACACATGAAGACGCACACAGGAGAGAGACCGTATGAATGTCAAAGATGTAACAAACAGTTTGCTCATAAGGGTAATTTGGTCACACACATGAAGACTCACACAAGAGAGAAACGTTATCAATGTCAGGAATGTAACAAAAGATTCATTAAGAAACAGTTTTTGGTTCGACACATGAGGACACATAGAAGATAAACCATATCACGGTCAGGAACGTAGAAAAAAAACTAGAAAACAAATTCCTAAAGAACTTTGGAGTGTGCGTGACTCTGGCCCGGGACTTGAGTCATTTTCAGAATATGACTTCTACCATTGCTTAGGTATGTGACGGATCAAGCTTTCAACAGGTGTTTCCTGCTTCTGAACTAGACCATTTTACTGTCAGTAAACACATTAAGCGGGTCCCATGTTTTTATTGTGGTTATTTCTCTCACTGTACATTAGGATGAGTGATTTATGATCTTGTAGATCCATGCAGGGTCAAGCTGGTATACGGGCGCATTGCAGAGGAAGGTTTTCAGTCTCATTCTCTTGAATAACACCTAATGGCTTCACACACATACATAGGGTAACTATTTACTTTACAGTCAGAAGCCAGTTATTCTACCCAAGTGACACTTTAACCCACAGTGACACGTTATGGAACAATCCACAAGAGGCTGTCTGGTTTATAGTTGACGTGTGTGTATTCAGGCTGGTCCTACCTCAGCCAGGACAGTCCCATCCAGGCAGAGATGGGCTTCCCAGAGGCCAACAAACAACAACAGGTCTGCTTGGTGGTGACCCTGTCTTGCAGACCAGACACTGAAGAACCAGAGCTGCTGTCCCAGAGTGTCCCAGCAGCAACAGACCAGACACTGGAGAACCAGAGCTGCTGTCCCAGAGTCTCCCAGCACCAACAGACCAGACACTGAACCAGAGCTGCTGTCCCAGAGTCTCCCAGCAGCAACAGACCAGACACTGAACCAGAGCTGCTGTCCCAGAGTCTCCCAGCACCAACAGACCAGACACTGAACCAGAGCTGCTGTCCCAGAGTCTCCCAGCACCAACAGACCAGACACTGAACCAGAGCTGCTGTCCCAGAGTCTCCCAGCACCAACAGACCAGACACTGAACCAGAGCTGCTGTCCCAGAGTGTCCCAGCACCAACAGACCAGACACTGGAGAACCAGAGCTGCTGTCCCAGAGTCTCCCAGCAGCAACAGACCAGACACTGGAGAACCAGAGCTGCTGTCCCAGAGTCTCCCAGCACCAACAGACCAGACACTGGAGAACCAGAGCTGCTGTCCCAGAGTCTCCCAGCACCAACAGACCAGACACTGAAGAACCAGAGCTGCTGTCCCAGAGTCTCCCAGCACCATCAGACCAGACACTGAACCAGAGCTGCTGTCCCAGAGTCTCCCAGCACCAACAGACCAGACACTGGAGAACCAGAGCTGCTGTCCCAGAGTCTCCCAGCACCAACAGACCAGACACTGGAGAACCAGAGCTGCTGTCCCAGAGTCTCCCAGCACCAACAGACCAGACACTGGAGAACCAGAGCTGCTGTCCCAGAGTCTCCCAGCAGCAACAGACCAGACACTGAACCAGAGCTGCTGTCCCAGAGTCTCCCAGCACCATCAGACCAGACACTGAACCAGAGCTGCTGTCCCAGAGTCTCCCAGCACCATCAGACCAGACACTGAACCAGAGCTGCTGTCCCAGAGTCTCCCAGCAGCAACAGACCAGACACTGAACCAGAGCTGCTGTCCCAGAGTCTCCCAGCACCAACAGACCAGACACTGGAGAACCAGAGCTGCTGTCCCAGAGTCTCCCAGCACCAACAGACCAGACACTGAACCAGAGCTGCTGTCCCAGAGTCTCCCAGCAGCAACAGACCAGACACTGGAGAACCAGAGCTGCTGTCCCAGAGTCTCCCAGCAGCAACAGACCAGACACTGAACCAGAGCTGCTGTCCCAGAGTCTCCCAGCAGCAACAGACCAGACACTGGAGAACCAGAGCTGCTGTCCCAGAGTCTCCCAGCACCAACAGACCAGACACTGAACCAGAGCTGCTGTCCCAGAGTCTCCCAGCACCAACAGACCAGACACTGAACCAGAGCTGCTGTCCCAGAGTCTCCCAGCACCAACAGACCAGACACTGAACCAGAGCTGCTGTCCCAGAGTCTCCCAGCACCAACAGACCAGACACTGAACCAGAGCCACAGGAGGACGAACCACCGTTGGGGGCCGATGGTTGAGGCCTCTCTCTCAGTGGAAGGATGTTCCCACAGACTGGAGGCATGGTGAAGAGCCCTCCTGTGATCAGAGTTCCTCTCATGGCTACTGAGAGGAACCTGCTAGAGCACAGAGGTCTGTCTGAGGCCGTCATCCAGACTGTACAGAACACACATGGGATCCACCGGGGGGGGGGGGGAATGGGACTCACTGACAAACTTCCTCACAGTGAGAGACAAAACATTGACCCAGTCTAATACCAGGTCAAAAGGTTATAATGCTTTTTACAATCACTGATTGCCAACAACTGCATTTCCTCATTCCTAGCATAGTTTCTACAGAACAGAGGCTGACAGACCGATAGACATCAGACATGAGCAGGATTGATGTGGACAGATTAGTGACCTGCTGGTTCATATAGAAAAACATTTAGACATTCCATCAGTTACATAAAAAGACAATTAAAAAAACACATTGATTATCCAGTCCTGTTTGCTTCCTCGAGCCGGGGCCTCCAGCATGCTCTGGAGCGGTTTGATGCCGAGTGTGAAGCGGCTGGGATGAGGATCAGCACCTCCAAATCCGAGGCCATGGTACTCGACCGGAAAAAGGTGGCTTGCCCCCTCTGGGTGGGTGGGGAGCCTTTGCCTCAAGTGGAGGAGTTCAAGTATCTCGGGGTCTTGTTCACGAGTGACGGAAGGACGGAACGTGAGATTGACAGGCGGATCGGTGCAGCGTCTGCAGTGATGCAGTCTCTGTACCGGACTGTCGTGGTGAAGAAGGAGCTGAGCCGCAAGGCAAAGCTCTCGATTTACCGGTCAATCTACATTCCTACTCTCACCTATGGTCATGAGCTTTGGGTCATGACCGAAAGGACAAGATCGCGGATACAAGCGGTCGAAATGAGTTTCCTCCGCAGGGTGGCTGGGCGCTCCCTTAGAGATAGGGTGAGGAGCTCGGTCACACGGGAGGAGCTCGGAGTAGAACCGCTACTCCTCCACGTCGAGAAGAGCCAGTTGAGGTGGCTTGGGCATCTGTTTAGGATGCCTCCTGGACGCCTCCCCCGGGAGGTGTTCCAGGCATGTCCCACCGGGAGGCGGCCCCGGGGAAGACCTAGGACACGCTGGAGGGACTATGTCTCTCGGCTGGCCTGGGAACGCCTCGGGATCCCCCCGGAGGAGCTGGAGGAGGTGTGTGCGGTGAGGGAAGTCTGGGCTTCCCTGCTCAGACTGCTGCCCCCGCGACCCGGCCCCGGATAAGCGGAAGATAATGGATGGATGGATGGATGGATGGATGGACATTGATTATCTAAACATGAACCAAGTCTAATTGTTACATTGTTTTTCTCTCTCTGTCTCTGCAGAAGCTGTTCCTCCTCCATCTCTTGTTCTTTGTCCAGTTATCTTCTAGTTTGGTTCCACATCCTACATTGTTCAGGCAGCATGACACACAGCAGCCAGCCAATGGGAACAGCTAACCCTGCCTCAATGATGAACACTTCTGCTCTACACATGGTGGCTGTTCAAGCCACACGTGAGCTCACACATACTTATACATGCTGTTCTGATGGACTGGCTATGAATGGTTTGCTTTGCTTCTGACCTAAAGTACTCTCTGTCTTGTCATATTACCATACATGTTACTGCACTCCTCTGCCAGGGAATGTTCCTACCCCCTGATGTGAAAGATGAATAAACACAGTAAGTCATCGATTGAGGGATGGATGTGGTGTGGTTGTTTGTGTGTGTGTGCCTGCGTGTACAGGAGCAGGTGACGTCCTGTAACGAGACTTCAAACAGGACCAACCGGTCCTAACACAAGTGTGTGTGGGTGTGTGTATGTGGGAGTGACACACCCAAATATGTACTGAATCTCCCATGATCAGAAACAATCCCAACAGCAGTCAGAGGAGTCTTCAAGGTTGGGATCAGATGAGAACAAAGTAGCAATACAGGTGATCAGACTGTCAGTATCACTGACACACACAGAACCAGAGGCAGCACAGAGAGGAGGCTGATGGGGAAACCAGACTTTTAGAAAGGTCAGTACAATGTTGTTTCTTCACATGTTGGAGACTGAATGATTTGTCCATCCAGGATAGGTTATGATGTAAATGAGCATCCCTGACCCTGATCTGATGTCTAATGTTACTCACACATCAGAAGACTTTGAAAAGACTCTTGGAAAACTTTCAGCTCACACCTGCTCACATATAAAGACAAGTGTTTAGAGTTTTTAATCACAGCCTAGACTGGGATTTGACCCAAAAAATGAATTGTTGTTTTTTTCCTATCATGCAAATTATTTGTTGTCGGAGCTCATCTATTGGTTGTTGATTGTGATACTTCACTGCAACTTGAGGTACTATCAAACGTGTTTGACATTATCGCAAACCGAAGACTAGGAAAAGACTGACATGAAACAGTGCAGATTACTACCTTAAACTTAACATTCAAGATGACGGGAGCGAGTCGCCACTCCAGTAAAACTCTTAGATTTACTAAAGACTTTCAGTTTTTACATTTACTCATTTAGCAGACGCTTTTATCCAAAGCAACTTACAGTAAGTACAGGGACATGCTCCCTGAGGCAAGTAGGGTGAAGTGCCTTGCCCAAGGACACAAAGTCATCCAGCCACAACCAGGGGCTCGATCTCACAACCTTCCGATCATGAGGCCAACGCCTTAACCATTGAGCCATCTGACCCCTGTTGGGGGTTGTGACTATAGTTTGATGTAAACCCAGCATTACCCTTTCAGATACTGGACATGTGTTTGTTTATCAGCAGAGATCCTAGCCTGGACAGTATTACACCATTATTTCATGTCCATTAAACTTGTAGTGTGTCTGTATATGTGATCACTGTGACTACAGTGTGTTGGCATCAATGTCAGTGGTTAAGGACCTCCCACCTGTGCTGATCAACAGGAAGAGGATGTCCTGTCTTATCACTTAACAGTGCATAAAACTGTATGTGTAATCAAGAGTTTCAGTAATATAGTATTTGGATATCATATTCAGAGTGCTTTAATCCTCTATAGACTGGGGAGCTAGTGAACACAGCTTTCGATTATGGGCCAGCCCATGACATCTTATGATGACATCAACCTTCATTCAGTCATCCTTTTTATTAATAACTGTTAAAAGACCCACAGCTGTGCCTTATTCTGAAAAACTTTTTTGACTTCTAACTCCTAACTGCTTACGCTCTCTCTAACCCTCCTTATATCTTAGGAGACTGTTTGTGACATCATCAAGTTATGTACACTCATTTCCTCACACATGACATTGTTTCTACAGAGCCCTGTAGCAGCACAAGACTGGAATGTAGAAATGGGTAAAACCAGATACATGAGTATCAACAAGGTTGACCTTTGACATGAATACTGTTCATGTGTAATTCAGGGGTTAAACCAACATATCACATGTACTTGTACTATTTAGACTACTATGGTCATGTAGACAGTAGAGCCAGTGTTACTATCTTCTGATTGTGGTTCAAAAAGATAGCTAGCCCATGACAACCTATGGTGACATTAATCTTTATTACCATCTAGCTTTATCTATACACCATCTAGTGGCCTATCTACACACCAACCTGTGCCACTGTGTTCCTCTGTGCATTGGTGAATGTTTCATCTGGTCTGTGCACGAGTATCCTGAGCATGAGAAAGACCTGGATCAGAGAGAGGAGGGTTCTGGAAGGACAGGTGATCAGAGAGAGGAGGGTTCTGGAAGGACAGGTGATCAGAGAGAGGAGGGTTCTGGCAGGACAGGTGATCAGAGAGAGGAGGATTCTGGAAGGACAGGTGATCAGAGAGAGAGGAGGGTTCTGGAAGGACAGGTGATCAGAGAGAGGAGGGTTCTGGAAGGACAGGTGATCAGAGAGAGGAGGGTTCTGGAAGGACAGGTGATCAGAGAGAGAGGAGGGTTCTGGAAGGACAGGTGATCAGAGAGAGGAGGGTTCTGGAAGGACAGGTGATCAGAGAGAGGAGGGTTCTGGAAGGACAGGTGATCAGAGAGAGGAGGGTTCTGGAAGGACAGGTGATCAGAGAGAGGAGGGTTCTGGAAGGACAGGTGATCAGAGAGAGGAGGGTTCTGGAAGGACAGGTGATCAGAGAGAGGAGGGTTCTGGAAGGACAGGTGATCAGAGAGAGGAGGGTTCTGGAAGGACAGGTGATCAGAGAGAGGAGGGTTCTGGAAGGACAGGTGATCAGAGAGAGGAGGGTTCTGGAAGGACAGGTGATCAGAGAGAGGAGGGTTCTGGAAGGACAGGTGATCAGAGAGAGGAGGGTTCTGGAAGGACAGGTGATCAGAGAGGAGGGTTCTGGAAGGACAGGTGAAGAGAGAGGAGGGTTCTGGAAGGACAGGTGATCAGAGAGAGGAGGGTTCTGGAAGGACAGGTGAAGAGAGAGAGGAGGGTTCTGGAAGGACAGGTGATCAGAGAGAGGAGGGTTCTGGAAGGACAGGTGATCAGAGAGAGGAGGGTTCTGGAAGGACAGGTGATCAGAGAGAGGAGGGTTCTGGAAGGACAGGTGAAGAGAGAGGAGGGTTCTGGAAGGACAGGTGATCAGAGAGAGGAGGGTTCTGGAAGGACAGGTGATGTAGGCTGCAGGTGTAGTTTATCGATAATATAAACTGCTATGAATTGCTTTTACAATCAATGATGATCAAAGATAATGCCCAATTCCCTTTGGATGAATATAACCAGTTTCATTGTTTATTTGCCCAGATCCTATCAAGGAATCTGAAGAGGATTAGATCTGTAAACAGCCATGCTGTTGTTGGTCAGTTATATAGTTATTCAGTCATTACAATGACCTTGGTGTAATCCTGAACTCTACATCAACATATATAATCAGTGATCCATAGACACATGTGACTGATCCATCAAGGTTTTCTAAGAGGAAGTGAGTTAGTGCTCAGTACACTTGATGGTGCAGTATGATGGAGTGGAGCTTGTTGTCTTCTCTGTTGTCTTCTGTTGTTCCAGGTCAGTATGAGGTAAATGACTGAGGAACTGAATACCTTTTAACTGGGCTGTTTACATCATAGTGGTGTGTTCTAAATGAGGGGAAACAGTTAGTTTTCCTTCCTCTCTTGAGGTAACAGTCTAACAGGGTTGGATTCTAACTGTTGTTTGTTTACAGGTCTACAGGTCTGACTTCTAAATATTTCTAATCTGACCTTGAGGAGATCAATTCTGACTGAAAGAGAGAGGAAGGGGTTCCTGCCTCTAAAATGAGTCTCTCTGGGGAGAGAGAGGAGCAGGTCCCTGCCTCTAAAATGAGTCTCTCTGGGGAGAGAGAGGAGCAGGTCCCTGCCTCTAAAATGAGTCTCTCTGGGGAGAGAGAGGAGCAGGTCCCTGCCTCTAAAATGAGTCTCTCTGGGGAGAGAGAGGAGCAGGTCCCTGCCTCTAAGATGAGTCTCCCTGGTGAACATGACTTGGACACCAAAGCTAAGAGGTAAGATGAGAATCCATAACTGATCCTGACTGTTCTCCATCTCAGAGCTCAGCAGTGATAATATGATCATCATTAGTCAGAATAAATGAGAGACTGAAGGTATGTCTCTGTTGTGTTGAAGCCCAATCCAGACCCCTGGTCTCTAGTTTAAATGTTGATGTTTAATCTAGCAACACATAATGTGATCAATATATGGGTTTTACTTTGAATTATGAATAAGACAGTGTGTTGTCTTTGTTGACAGGATCAGATAGCAGAGATCAGCCTCACCTGTACCCAGCTGTGTGTCCATGAAGAGTGACAGGTCTATGGAACCACCTCCCAATATCAGTGATGGAGGAGGACCTTCTAATGAGGAAGGGTATGTACTGACCTCTGCTGGTTAACCTACAACACAGGGTTAGAGCTGCTGACTGGAGATACTAAAGTATCCATCATCACATCCCTACTAAAACACAGGAGCTGCTGACTGGAGATACTAAAGTATCCATCATCACATCCCTACTAAAACACAGAATTAAAGCTGAAGCAACATTCATGACTGGTTTTTACAAATCCAATGAATTATTTTAGCGGCACATGTTGTTGTAATCAATCTCTGGTCTCTAGTTTAAATGTTGATGTTTGTAAGACAGTTTGTTGTGTTTGTTGACAGGATCAGACAGCAGAGACCAGCCTCACCTGGGGCCCGTTCTTCGTACGTCGCTTATTACATCCGAGATCAAATGACACATCCAAGATGATTTCATTCTGCTAACCATGATCCGGCTAACTGGGTTCTTCGAACAAACCTGTTGTGTATGATTAGTATCACTGGATTCAGTTATCTGAGATAATTGGGCGTTCATGTGTTGGCTTAAAAGGGGATATGTATCGATAGTAGAAACATTGATCAGCAACGCTGCTATTGGCTGTTCAGCATGGCCAAAGAACGTGCCCACCTTTTTCTCCCAATCAGAACAAGATCTTTTAATGGAAGGTAATGCCGAACTTGAGTCGTTAATTAAAACCACAGGGAACAACTCAAAGTCTGCAAAGAAAAAGGCTGGAAATAACGGTATCTCTCAACAATTACACTTTATCCCGCAATACCCGATTAATTTGAAAAGCTCTGCGAATTATTCTCCCACCTTCCGCAAGAGGTTGCTCGCGTAAGGCTGCGACATACTTCCCTATCTCCTCCGTTTATTAAGCCTGAATCTAATCTTGTTTACATGAAATAAGCCTGCTCCCGAGCAGGGGCCCCTTTTCATACGTCGCTAACTCAGTTAGCCGGATTTGATTGTTGACGATGTGGCATGATCTTGAATCGTTTGGTTCTTCGAAGCTCATCCTAGACTTGTTGTCATAGCAACAGGTCCGTAAGCTCAAACCTGCTCGGGAGCAGGGTTACTTCATGTAAACAAGATTAGACTGAGGCTTCATAACCGGAGGAGATAGGGAAGGTCCGTGTAACGCGAGCAACCTCTTGCAGAAGGTGGGTGTATAATTTGCAGAGCTTTTCAAATTAATCGGGTATTGCGGGATAAAGTGTAATTGTTGAGAGATACCGTTTTTTCAGCCTTTTTTTTGCAGACTTTGAGGTGTTCCCTGTCGCTTTAACAAACGACACAAATTCGGTATAACTTTCCAATAAAAGCTCTTGTTCTGATTGGGAGAAACATTGGGCACGTTCTTTGGCGATGCTGAACAGCCAATAGCAGCGTTGCTGATCAATGTTTCTACTATCGATACATATACCCTTTAAAGCCAACACATGAACGAGCTATTATATCAGATAATTAAATCCAGCGATACTAATCATACACAACAGGTTTGTTCGAAGAACCCAGTTAGCCGGATCAGGATTAGCACGATGAAATCATCTTGGATGTGTCATTTGATCTCGGATGTATGAAGCGATGTACGAAGAACGGGCCCCAGGTTTCATCTTACGGACCTGTTGCTATGACAACAAGTCTAGGATGAGCTTCGAAGAACCAAACGATCCAAGATCATGCCAAATCGTCAACAATCAAATCCGGCTAACTGAGTTAGCGACTTACGAAGAACCGGCCCCTGTACCCAGCTGTGTGTCCATGAAGTGTGACAAGTCTATGGCTCATCCTATCATGTTCAGTGATGGAGGAGGACCTTCTAATGAGGAAGGGTATGTACTGACCTCTGCTGGTGAACCTAAAACACAGGGTTAGAGCTGCTGACTGGAGATACTAAAGTATCCATCATCACATCCCTACTAAAACACAGGAGCTGCTGACTGGAGATACTAAAGTATCCATCATCACATCCCTACTAAAACACAGAATTAAAGCTGAAGCAACATTCATGACTGGTTTTTACAAATCCAATGAATTATTTTAGCGGCACATGTTGTTGTAATCAATCTCTGGTCTCTAGTTTAAATGTTGATGTTTGTAAGACAAATTGTTGTGTTTGTTGACAGGATCAGACAGCAGAGACCAGCCTCACCTGGGGCCCGTTCTTCGTACGTCGCTTATTACATCCGAGATCAAATGACACATCCAAGATGATTTCATTCTGCTAACCATGATCCGGCTAACTGGGTTCTTCGAACAAACCTGTTGTGTATGATTAGTATCACTGGATTCAGTTATCTGAGATAATTGGGCGTTCATGTGTTGGCTTAAAAGGGGATATGTATCGATAGTAGAAACATTGATCAGCAACGCTGCTATTGGCTGTTCAGCATGGCCAAAGAACGTGCCCACCTTTTTCTCCCAATCAGAACAAGATCTTTTAATGGAAGGTAATGCCGAACTTGAGTCGTTAATTAAAACCACAGGGAACAACTCAAAGTCTGCAAAGAAAAAGGCTGGAAATAACGGTATCTCTCAACAATTACACTTTATCCCGCAATACCCGATTAATTTGAAAAGCTCTGCGAATTATTCTCCCACCTTCCGCAAGAGGTTGCTCGCGTAAGGCTGCGACATACTTCCCTATCTCCTCCGTTTATTAAGCCTGAATCTAATCTTGTTTACATGAAATAAGCCTGCTCCCGAGCAGGGGCCCCTTTTCATACGTCGCTAACTCAGTTAGCCGGATTTGATTGTTGACGATGTGGCATGATCTTGAATCGTTTGGTTCTTCGAAGCTCATCCTAGACTTGTTGTCATAGCAACAGGTCCGTAAGCTCAAACCTGCTCGGGAGCAGGGTTACTTCATGTAAACAAGATTAGACTGAGGCTTCATAACCGGAGGAGATAGGGAAGGTCCGTGTAACGCGAGCAACCTCTTGCAGAAGGTGGGTGTATAATTTGCAGAGCTTTTCAAATTAATCGGGTATTGCGGGATAAAGTGTAATTGTTGAGAGATACCGTTTTTTCAGCCTTTTTTTTGCAGACTTTGAGGTGTTCCCTGTCGCTTTAACAAACGACACAAATTCGGTATAACTTTCCAATAAAAGCTCTTGTTCTGATTGGGAGAAACATTGGGCACGTTCTTTGGCGATGCTGAACAGCCAATAGCAGCGTTGCTGATCAATGTTTCTACTATCGATACATATCCCCTTTTAAGCCAACACATGAACGCCCAATTATCTCAGATAACTGAATCCAGTGATACTAATCATACACAACAGGTTTGTTCGAAGAACCCAGTTAGCCGGATCAGGATTAGCACGATGAAATCATCTTGGATGTGTCATTTGATCTCGGATGTATGAAGCGATGTACGAAGAACGGGCCCCAGGTTTCATCTTACGGACCTGTTGCTATGACAACAAGTCTAGGATGAGCTTCGAAGAACCAAACGATCCAAGATCATGCCAAATCGTCAACAATCAAATCCGGCTAACTGAGTTAGCGACTTACGAAGAACCGGCCCCTGTACCCAGCTGTGTGTCCATGAAGTGTGACAAGTCTATGGCTCATCCTATCATGTTCAGTGATTGAGGAGGACCTTCTAATGAGGAAGGGTATGTACTGACCTCTGCTGGTTAACCTACAACACAGGGTTAGAGCTGCTGACTGGAGATACTAAAGTATCCCTCATCACATCTCTACTAAAACACAGGAGCTGCTGACTGGAGATACTAAAGTATCCCTCATCACATCTCTACTAAAACACAGGAGCTGCTGACTGGAGATACTAAAGTATCCCTCATCACATCCCTACTAAAACACAGGAGCTGCTGACTGGAGATACTAATGTATCCATCATCACATCCCTACTAAAACACAGGAGCTGCTGACTGGAGATACTAAAGTATCCCTCATCACATCTCTACTAAGACACAGGAGCTGCTGACTGGAGATACTAAAGTATCCCTCATCACATCTGTAATAAAACACAGAATTAAAGCTGAAACAACATTCATGACTGGTTTTTACAATTCCAATGAATTATTTTAGCAGCACATGTTGTTGTAATCAATCTCTGGGCGGGTATTCCAGAAAGCAGGTTATGTGACACACCTGGGTATGTTTGAGGGTAAGTTCGTGGATAACCTCAACTTTAGGTTCCAAATACGGAGGTAAGTTTTTGGGTCTGTATATAACCATAGCAACTGACTCTCTAAAGATAACCTGCTCCGAGTTCGACGGACCAAAACCACACCCTGTCAAGAGACTTTTAAACAACAGTGTAATCCAAACCTTTATTTGCCAGTGGCCGGTTTCAGAAAGGAGGTTCAACCAGAGTTTACACTTGAACTCTGAGTTTCCAAACCCCAAAGTGGGAAACTCTGGGTTTTCGGTGTCAGAACAGCTGAAAAGAGTTAGTTTTATCAACTCTCAGTTGGCTGACTCTGACTTAAGCGTGTGTTCTGCAACCATAAAAAGCCATTATCAATGGAGCGTAGATATAAGGATTCACCATGGAAACAGCCTTAGGGGAGCGTATTTCTCCCAAACAGAACCGGAAGTGCTTATCCAAGTTTATGGCGAATATGAAAAAAGAAATTATACAGTGTTGGGTGTAATTAATTACTATGTAATCTACATACTGTAATTTAAAGCCTTTAAAAATGTTTTGTATAAAACAAGAGTGGATGTAACATCTAATGTAAGTAGACCAAATTAGAAAGTAGACCAATACTTTCTAGAGATTGTAATTATTACATTAACCTGAATAGACTGGTTAAGGATGTCATTTGTAGTTAGTAATCAAGAACTGTTTTACCATAAATGTTCAACTGTTACAAAATCTGAGGTGAAACTAGAAGAACAGAATTGTTTTAAACCTATTAATTTAATATTAATGTATAGGTGCAATCCTGCTGGCATTAAAATAACGTTGCAGCAGAGTAAGATGAAATATAAAATATATATATATATATATATATATATAGAGAGAGAGAGAGAGAGAGAGAGAGAGATTTAACTGCCTACATAAAATGTAAGAGGTCTAACTACAGTATGTTTAATTATTTCCATATAGAATTTTGTGATATTTCCATTTATATTCCTTCGGGTTGGGTTTTTTGTTGATCCCAACAGATTCACATGGTACTATCTGTCTCTTGGAGCCTCCTGTCCCAACAGAACCCCTGGCAGTTGTAAGTAGCCTACTCAATATACCATAGATTATTATAAATAGTGTTATGAAGTGTACTTTATGGAATGCTCTTCTTTACAGGATGATGAGGATGAAGAAACTGTTTGTGCTGCCACAGAGGCCTACTGAGTTGACACAGTTTCATTCTGTAGAATTCTAGAACTACTATTATGTAACCCTAAATCTAATGTATTTTCAGTTGCCAATTAAAGAGTTGCATAGAATTCTTCTTATAAAAAAAATCTAAAATCAGATCTGGAAATCAACATTTTGAAAGAAAAGCTAAAAGTGAGTGTGTGGTCATAGGTGAATTCTGGGAAATATTGAAACTATATTAAGATCTAACCTTTTTCATTTATCTTTTTTTTGTTGTAGAAAATAAAAGACACCATATAAATAGCTGTGATTTTGTGTTTATTAATTCTGTTTTGTGGTGGTCCACAAGTACCATATCCTTCCATCCTGGATATCTGCAGAGTAAATGGGGTCGTCCTCAGGATCTTGTAACTTTAGGGCAGGGGGTTTCTCCCCTCTAATTATGGAGAACACATGCCACAATAATTAGATTAGATTAGATTAACCTTTATTTGTCCTCCAGGAGGTGGAAATTGCAGCAGGGTAAAGTACAGCACACAGAGTTGCAGGGTAATATACATAATGACAATAACATAACAATAGCAATAACAATAGCAATAGGCGGGAACGATAAGGTCAGATATAAAAAAATAAGTAATGTCACAGGCCCTTTCAGGGGCAGAAAGCCATCCATCTCTCCTGTAAGAAAGTTCACATTGCTTTAGAGCTGCATATAATTTCCCCTGTAAGTGTGTAGTGCATACATTGAAATAAACAGGACATACATTTACTTACCCCTTTCCAGTCTTTTACTCAAGGTTGACTCCCGATAAATTCTTGAGTCGTGAACAGAGCCAGGCCACTTGGCCTCCACATTTATGATTATATGTGCAGCATCACATATGATCTGTGGACAGTGCAAAGAATGACACATGTACAGTATTGTGATGTCTTTGACCATTAGAACCAGTAGGCTGTCAGTGTACCTGTACATTACTACTGTGGATGGACCTCCTATTGACATCATCTGCTTCATTTTCAGAGGGTGCAATGATTGGAATATGTGTGGCATTATTAGGTAGCTTCCAAGGGTCGCAGCAAGATATTCTTAACTGAATGTTATTCATCAGGTTAGCATTATTTAAACCCATTTATACACCACTTACCTGCAATCCTGTAGAACTCCTTTGATGACTCACTGGTTTGTGGCCAGGAAACAACAGAAAATGGTCAGAAAGTGCTTCAGTGCAAGGCACACTTTCCTGACCGCTCTGCAAACAGTAGCCTTACTAGTATTTTCTAGTAAGAATGGATGAGATTGTGGATGCATCTTATTGACTCCAAAGAAAAACGGTACCGCTCAGATAAAAATCGAGATGGAAGTGACAAAACATTCACTCTGGGCCTCAAAAAAATGAAATCTCAAAAATATAAATGTAACTCTCGACAAATTAATACAGCCTCTTCATCTTTAGGATTGTCAAAAATAGAAAATGTAATTCCCTTTGCTGCTCTCTTCGCAACAAACGTGCTCAATGAATGATGTGTTTAAACGTTGCCTCGTCTTCAAAAAGGGGAGGAGACTGAAATAAACTCTAAGTTTACCGAAGAAAACCTGCACCCGACCAGGTTAGGTTCATAGAGTTAGTTACTATGGTAACTGACTCTGAGTATAAGTTACCTCTCTTTAAGAAACTGGCTTAACTTAGCCTATTTTCTCGGGTTAATTTACCCCCCTTTCTGAAACCGAAAAACCAGAATTTCCCTCATTTCAGAGTTAACTTACTCAGAGTTTTCACTTAACCCGCCTTCTGAAACGGGCCCCTGAACTCAGCCTGTTGTGATTGAGACCTTGTTGACGTTGTGCTATCTGTGGCTGAAACTCATGAGCGTCAAGCCCTAGTGGTCAAATGGGGGGAATTAGCTCATGTTGGGACACTGTTTCCTCTTGAGGTAGAACTTTTTCTGTTTCCAATTTATCAGCTTCTTCCACCCTGCCCTTGATCACCAAGACCAGGCCCCACACAACAGGAGGAATCAAGAAAGCACTCGTCCCTGGGTGGACTCGAACCACCATCCTTTCGGTTAACAGCCGAACGCGCTAACCAATTGCGCCACAGAGACTGTGTTTAGAGACTCTGGGCTGAAAAATGCAAGGAAATGTGGGGATACGTGCACCAAAAAGCCTGTGAAGAACTGGAGGAGGAAGTAGGAAGGCCGTACTTAAAGCTTGTCCTGTGATCCGCCAAGGGCTTTTCTTTTTCTTGCCTTAAATGCCGGTGGCATGATTCTGAGGAAGCAACGAGAGCTTGCTCTTGTGAGTCTTGTGAAAAGCGCAAGCTGCCAGTCCACTCTGAAAGCAAGAGATAGTATGCCTTACATAACGGATGCTGACCCCGACATTATTTCAACACGCAACCATCTGATGTGGAGTCAGACGCGTCATCCATTGCGCCACTGGCCCATGTTGAAACCTGACACCACACTGTCAGGCTACGTCTGGGCTCATTTGCATACTTCAACAGCGATATGAGAGGGAAGCTGTGTCCCTTATTCGGCTTACTTTTTCTGCTACAGATTGTTTTGTCAACTTGTAATATGTTCATTTTGTGAGCGTATTAAAATGTGCTTTCTCAATTTGTCAATTTTTTATTTGAGGGGGCAGTGCCCCCTCTTGCCCCTGCGTAGAGCCGGCATCGAGTCAGACAAAGGAAAAGTGGGCCGTGACCAGGATTCGAACCGGGGTTGCTGCGGCCACAACGCAGAGTACTTACCACTATACGATCACGGCTCTGGGGTCCTTGTTGCACACACATGACCTAGTGGCCACAGTCGGTCTGACCTTTGCCACGCCACACGAATGAGATCTGAACGCAAGTTCCCAGCCTCTCTCCCTTTGTCTAAGCAGTCCGTGCCTCCTTCCAAACAAGCTCTTTTCCATCGCTCAGCTGCTTGACTGACATATTTCCTCTTGTTGCCCAAATTCACAAGTGGCAAGAAGGTGAGTCGGGCCAGCCAGGGGTGGAACGTAGAATCTTCTAATCCGTAGTCAGACCCGTCATCCATCGTGCCACTGGCCCCAGCTGAGCAGAAAGATGCCATGTCATCTCATGCTCTAATCCGAAAACTTTCAAATACAGTGTAGGAATATAGTGACCCAGTGATCCTGGATAAAAGAGTCCGCTAAATGAAAAATGTAAATGTAAATTAGCAGTCCATTGCCTTACCCACTCCACCTAAAATGCTGCAAAAGGGACTGCTAGCAGGGGCAAAGAGAAATAATTTGACAAAACTCACCATCAACGAGGGTGAGATTTGAAAGCACGCGTGCAGAGCACGATGGATTTACCGTCCATCGCCTTAACCACTCCACCTTTAAAGATTCTAAATGGAATGCTAGCAGGGGGAAAGGGAAAGAATGGGGGGAGGCAGGAAGGAGAAAAAAGGAAAGTGAAAACACATCTTCATGATGTTTTTTACAACACTTACAAGTTGTCTTGCTCTTGTGAGTTATTTTAAATTTAAAAAAGCAACATCCCAATATATTCTTAAAGCTTGACACTGTTTGCTTTGTTTAGTTACTGACTGCTGACCCCGACGTGATTTGAACACGCAACCTTCTGATCTGGAGTCAGACGCGCTACCGTTGCGCCACGAGGTCCACATCCATGCTTCGGCTCTGTGTTCTACTTTGGACTCTGATGTGCAAATATTTGCACTGCATATTGTGCGAAGACACCAACGATGACGGGAACGCACGCAAAACTGGAAAGAAAACACTGAAAAAGTGCAACAAGGCCCTTAATAAGAGTCATTATGGTCTTGGGGGAAACTAAAATTAGGTCCAGCAGTCATTCCTAAGTACCGTTGTACTCCCAGAACAAGTGCGTCTTGAGCCTTTCCTCGAAGATGGGGAGACAGTCAGTGTCTCTGATGGAGGTGGGGAGCTGATTCCACCATAGAAGGGGCCAGACAGGGGAAGAGCTTGTGTTGGGACCATACACTCTTGAGGGGTGGGACCACTAGATGGATGTCAGAAGAAGACCATAGGTGGCAGGTGGGGGTGTAGGGCTGGAGGAGAGACTCCACAATACCTCATATTTAAATACAATAAATGACCTGAACCCAAAACCACCCGAGGGCAGCATGAGGGTGACATGATGGCCAACTCAGACCTTTCAGCTACAGGTGGCATCAACTCCAATAATGCGTGACAAATAAGAGAGAATGTTTCACTTCATTTCTGTATCGTGGAATGTTGTCACAACATGGCTGTTGGTCTTATCAACCCAAAGGAAGTACTAGAGTTAACGCAACTCACACCAATGGAAAATCAGCGGTGCCATCAACACAGGATGTGCCATCTTGGGGTTTGTACGAAGCTTCGGTAGGAGGAAGGGCTGAGCGACTGAAGAAGTTCACCTTAAAAGGTGGACGTGTCTTAAACTAAACTCACCATGGACGAGATTTGAACAGAAGCGGGCAGAGCACAATGGATTAACAGTCCATCGCCTTAACCCCTCCACCTTAAATGGTTTAGAAGGGACTGCTAGCACAGGGAGAAGGAAAGAATGGGGGGAGGGGGGAAAGAGAAAAAAGGAAAGCAAAAAGGAGGAAAATAAACACATCTTCATGATGTTTTTGACAACATTTACAAGTTGTCTTGCGAGTTATTTTAAATAACGAACATCCCAATACACTCTGAAAGTATGACACTGAATGCTTGTATTGTCAATGGCTCCTGACCCCGACATGATTTGAACACACAACCTTCTGATCTGGAGTCAGACGCGCTACCGTTGCGCCACGAGGTCCACATACATACTTCAACTCAGCATTCTAGTTTGGACTCTGATGTGCTCTGATCCGCTAGACCTACTTATAAAATGACCAAGTCACAATGATCAAGAAAAAGCCTGGTAGCCATGGTTACGTTTGATCGGCTCAGATCAATGAGCTTGAAGGCGTTCGACATCCAGGGCTCTTTTAAAGAATCTGAAGTCAAAGCGTGACTTTGGCACGCACTTTGAACACCTGTCAAATGACCCTTACACTTGGAAACGGATGCTGGTTTGGTTATAAAAACAAATTCCAAAAACAAAAGCAATGCCCTGTGTGAGGCTTGAACTCACGACCTTCAGATTATGAGACTGACGCGCTGCCTGCTGCGCCAACAAGGCATGCTGGACACAGCGCCCCTCCCCTCACTACTGGTACTAAATGGTAAAGCGCTAGTGGGATCGATGCCTGCATTCTCCAGGCTCTTGGTCAGATTGTCTTTTGAGTACCGCTCCGGTGAGGGGTCTGCAGTCCCTCTCCAGACGCAGATGCACTTTGAACTCCTGTCGAATGACCTTTACGTTTGGAAACAGATGCTGGTTTGGCTATTAAAAAGAAAAAAATAAAAATTCCCTGTTTCAGCCTCAAAACCACAACTTTTCACACTCATGTCCAGGGGAAAGAAGTCAAAAGATCGAGGTCCAATGGCATCCTCAGAGTGAGTCATGCCACCTCTCAGAGGCAGGGAAGACAAATGCCGTTCCAAGGTTGTGGGTCGCGTCCCACCAGAATCGTTGTCTTTGCTTCCCTAACTCCCGTTGACAGACCACACCAAGAGTTCTTAGTGCAGCCCTTCGTCTTCGTGCCACTTTTGGCTGGCGTCTCCACGAGTTTCTTTGCCTTTCTCAGTCTGCTTGGTGCAGAGAGAGGGTCTTTGAGGCGCGATTGCTCAGCGCGTCTGTCTGTTAACCAAAAGGATGGTGGTTCGAGTCCGTGTTTGTTTCTGATGAGGGTCCTGCCCTGTGCGACAATGACCTGCACCGACTGTCAGAGACGAAGAAGGTGGAAAATCTCTTCCTCCTGTCTCCCAGAGAGGCACCGTGGCTTAGTTGGTCAAAGCGCCTGTTTCGTTAACAGGAGATCCTGAGTTCAAATCTCAGTGGTGCCTTTTCTGGCCAAGGTCTCCCAGGTGTTTAGGTTCCTGGGCACTTTAGCCCTGCAACTAGGCCATCATGTTTTGACAGCAATTCAGAGAGTCTCCCTGGTGGTCTAGTGGCTAGGATTCGGCGCTTTCACCGCCGCGGCCCGGGTTCGATTCCCGGTCAGGGAAATGTCCCTTTGGTAGACCTTTTAACCCTCAAGCTGTTGTTGGTGTCTCTGTGTTGTTGTGACCTATTGCAGTGTGTTCATTGTCTATGACGGCCCCTTGAATACAGTTGTTTTTCAAAATGCTGTAAAAAATGCTCAATGAAAAACAACAAAAAAGCCGTCTTTGTGCGTGTTTGCATGTGTAGGATGTTCTACAACATCTACACAACTGCCACATGTGAGTTTTTAGGACAGCCACTGGAGAAACCTGCCAATCATAAGAACAAACATCAATGAACTCGTTTGAAATCCATTGTCACATCCTTTCACTGAGTGTCTTGCTGTATGTACCCACTTTCTTCTCCCCCCTTGTTACGTGTGGGGTTTATGTGTGGGGTTTATGTGTGGGGTTTATGTGTGGGGTTTATGTGTGGGGTTTATGTGTGCGGTTTACGTGTGGGGTTTACGTGTGGGGTTTACGTGTGGGGTTTACGTGTGGGGTTTACGTGTGGGGTTTACGTGTGGGGTTTACGTGTGGGGTTTACGTGTGGGGTTTACGTGTGGGGTTTATGTGTCTTGTTTGGTTCTGTGTTGTGTTGGTTTTGTCTCCCTCATCTGTTTCATTTTCCCAGATGCACCCCTGGTTCCTGTCATCATCCATCACCTGTTCCCAGTCACCAATCAATCAATCCCACACCTTATATATACTCCCCTTTGAGTTCAGTTGGGTCTCTTCTGTTCGGCTGATGTCTTTTCTGTTTGGCTGAGAGCTCTCCTCTGTTTGCAAATAGCTCTTCTGTTTTTTTTGATAGGTATCGTATGGTTATTTGATTATCCACATTGTTTGTGTATTTATTTTGTTTTACACACAGGGACAAGTGAGGACAGTAAGATACCCTGGGGTCTACATCTACCATCACGTAGGTTTACCTGCTGTTACAAGCCTAGGTTAGAGTGAGCACCCCCCTCTGTATTTATAGGTGCTTAGCACCTGTCAAGGGGGGGATGGGTTATTGTTTCTTTCTTTCATTTGGTGCCACTGTAAGTCCTCCTTGATCCCTGTGTTGTAGTTCTTGTAAATAAAGATCCTTGATTTATAATCCGTTCAGTTTTCCTGCTGTTGTGTTGCTGCACCCTCACCCACCGTGTCTGTTGCCTTATGTTGCACCCTTTCACTGAGTGACCACAGGGGGGGGGCGCAACACCCCTATTTCTGCAATCTGTCCTCGACTCTTTTCCATGTTCTTCGTCTTCTTCTCCTCCTTCACAGGACGCGTCTCTTGTCCTTTCTCCCCAGCTTCCTGCACCATTGGCAGTGATGTGGGACTTTGCTTTGGCCTTCTTTCCCCCTTGGACACGCTTCTTTTCTGTCACATCCTGAAAGCAGAACACATGTTTACATGGATGAATCCGTGAGCTGGGAAAAAAAACGATATTGGCCTAAGAGGATAATGACCGACCTGCATAAAAACATCTATTGGCCTTTGACGATCATGACCCACCTGCTGGAGCTCTCCAGATCCTCCTTGGAGAATCGCAGGCGGAGTCTCAGGCCGGCTAGGAGTCTGGACTCTAACGGTGACGCAGGTCAGAAGAATACAAACCCAGGGAACCTCCTGGTTGTAGAGGAGGCTCTCAGGAGAAGGAGGAGTCGGAAGGGATGAATCTCTGGCGTCCTCGGTGGAGAAGGGTACTGCAGTGGTGGTCTCTGTCTCAGGGAGATCCTGGGGAGACAAAATCACAAGAGAAAATGTAACCTTTTGGCATTTGAGCTGGGACAGTCTCTGTACTTCTGACTTATCAAGGGTCTGCAGGCCATGACCAGATCCTCAGTCTCTTTCTCCAGATCCTCAGTCTCTTTCTCCAGATCCTCAGTCTCTTTCTCCAGATCCTCAGTCTCTTTCTCCAGATCCTCAGTCTCTTTCTCCAGATCCTCAATCTCTTTCTCCAGATCCTCAGTCTCTTTCTCCAGATCCTCAGTCTCCTTCTCCAGATCCTCAGTCTCTTTCTCCAGATCCTCAGTCTGTTTCTCCAGATCCTCAGTCTCCTTCTCCAGATCCTCAGTCTCTTTCTCCAGATCCTCAGTCTCTTTCTTCAGATCCTCAGTCTCTTTCTCCAGATCCTCAGCCTCTTTCTTCAGATCCTCAGTCTCTTTCTCCAGATCCTCAGCCTCTTTCTCCAGATCCTCAGCCTCTTTCTCCAGATCCTCAGTCTCTTTCTCCAGATCCTCAGCCTCTTTCTTCAGATCCTTAGGCTCCTTCTCCAGATCCTCAGTCTCTTTCTCCAGATCCTCAGTCTCTTTCTCCAGATCCTCAGTCTCTTTCTCCAGATCCTCAGTCTCTTTCTCCAGATCCTCAGCCTCTTTCTTCAGATCCTTAGGCTCCTTCTCCAGATCCTCAGTCTCTTTCTCCAGATCCTCAGTCTCTTTCTCCAGATCCTCAGTCTCTTTCTCCAGATCCTCAGTCTCTTTCTTCAGATCCTCAGTCTCTTTCTCCAGATCCTCAGTCTCTTTCTCCAGATCCTCAGTCTCTTTCTCCAGATCCTCAGTCTCTTTCTCCAGATCCTCAGTCTCCTTCTCCAGATCCTCAGTCTCTTTCTCCAGATCCTCAGTCTCTTTCTCCAGATCCTCAGTCTCTTTCTCCAGATCCTCAGTCTCTTTCTCCAGATCCTCAGCCTCTTTCTCCAGATCCTCAGTCTCTTTCTCCAGATCATCAGTCTCTTTCTCCAGATCCTCAGTCTCCTTCTCCAGATCCTCAGTCTCTTTCTCCAGATCCTCAGTCTCTTTCTCCAGATCCTCAGCCTCTTTCTTCAGATCCTTAGGCTCCTTCTCCAGATCCTCAGTCTATTTCTCCAGATCCTCAGTCTTCTTCTCCAGATCCTCAGTCTCTTTCTCCAGATTCTTAGTCTCCTTCTCCAGATTCTCAGTCTCCTTTTCCAGATCCTCAGTCTCCTTCTACAGATCCTCAGTCTCTTTCTCCAGATCCTCAGTCTCTTTCTCCAGATTCTCAGTCTCCTTCTCCAGATTCTCAGTCTCCTTTTCCAGATCCTTAGTCTCCTTCTCCAGATCCTCAGTCTTCTTCTCCAGATCTTCAGTCTCCTTCTCCAGATCCTCAGTCTCTTTCTTCAGATCCTCAGTCTCCTTCTCCAGATCCTCAGTCTCTTTCTCCAGATCCTCAGTCTCCTTCTCCAGATCCTCAGTCTCTTTCTCCAGATCCTCAGTCTCTTTCTCCAGATCCTCAGTCTCTTTCTCCAGATCCTCAGTGACCTTCTCCAGATCCTCCAGCTCCCTCAGACTGAAATCTGAATGGGAGGCCTCATCAAGCAGTTGGATCAGCGCTCAGCGATCAGCTGCTGACCTGCAGGAAGTCGTCCTCCTGGAGATTCCTCGCCGCAGGATCTGGCAGAGGAAGGGAGAAGGACCAGGCCATTGCCATCCATAACACCATTCTAAGGAGAACAAGATTGAAGGATACCAGGATCGCCACACTATAGCCAAGTACACACATAGACAGATGTGCTCATATCCACTGCCGTCCATTTTATAAAGTATTGCGTATTACGTGTGGACAAGGCCTATGTGTCTGATAGACTGTTAGTTTTCATCCATCGAGTTGCTGAATACCACTGCATCAGGTTATGGCCAATAACACTGATGACTGGAAAGTATTGTTAGTGAGGAGCTGACCTGACTGAAGACCCTGGTTTAGACATGCTGGCTACGGATCCACAAATATCTGCCACTCCTCATTCGACCCGCAATGATTGACTGGGAAGCAATTGAGAGAATTAAAAAAGTAATAGTAGAAAAGTAACTTCTGTGACTGCTGAGGTTTGATTTGAGCAATCATTAGACAAAACACAAGAAAGATTGAGAACACTCAGGACACTATATGAAAAAACTATATGTATACATAGTGTAAATACATTTAGCAATAAATCAAATTGATTTGTTGACAAGTGTAACCAAACAACCAAAGTGAAAAAGTGTGTCTTGACAGTAGACACACTAACTATCAACTCAGTCTAAGATATTCAATTAATGTCGCAATCGACTACATACGTCATTATTCTCGAGTATACAACCCCTTATTAAATGTTTACATTTTCCATTACAGGGCCTGTTTGAAATGCCCAGAACAAAATAATTTGACTTGAAAGTAGTTATTTGATGAAAAGTCAAATAAAAACTGGGCATGAAGCGCAGACTAGATATGTAAATTAGCAACCTCCTCCCTCTCCTTCTCCTTCCATACCTCCTCCCTCCCTCCCCTTCTCCTTCCATACCTCCTCCCTCCCTCCCTCTCCTTCCATACTTCCTCCCTCCCTCTCCTTCCATACCTCCTCCCTCCCTCTCCTTCCATACCTCCTCCCTCTCCTTCTCCTTCCATACCTCCTCCCTCCCTCCCTCTCCTTCCATACCTCCTCCCTCCCTCCCTCTCCTTCCATACTTCCTCCCTCCCTCTCCTTCCATACCTCCTCCCTCCCTCTCCTTCCATACCTCCTCCCTCCCTCTCCTTCCATACCTCCTCCCTCCCTCTCCTTCCATAACTCCTCCCTCCCTCTCCTTCCATACCTCCTCCCTCCCCTTCTCCTTCCATACCTCCTCCCTCCCTCTCCTTCCATACCTCCTCCCTCCCTCTCCTTCCATACCTCCTCCCTCCCTCTCCTTCCATACCTCCTCCCTCCCTCTCCTTCCATACCTCCTCCCTCCCTCTCCTTCCATACCTCCTCCCTCCTTCTCCTTCCATACCTCCTCCCTCCCTCTCCTTCCATACCTCCTCCCTCCCTCTCCTTCCATACCTCCTCCCTCCCTCCTCTTCTCCCTCCATACCTCCTCCCTCCCTCTCCTTCCATACCTCCTCCCTCCCTCTCCTTCCATACCTCCTCCCTCCCTCTCCTTCCATACCTCCTCCCTCCCTCTCCTTCCATACCTCCTCCCTCCCTCTCCTTCCATACCTCCTCCCTCCCTCTCCTTCCATACCTCCTCCCTCCCTCTCCTTCCATACCTCCTCCCTCCCTCTCCTTCCATACCTCCTCCCTCCCTCTCCTTCCATACCTCCTCCCTCCCTCTCCTTCCATACCTCCTCCCTCCCTCTCCTTCCATACCTCCTCCCTCCTTCTCCTTCCATACCTCCTCCCTCCCTCTCCTTCCATACCTCCTCCCTCCCTCTCCTTCCATACCTCCTCCCTCCCTCCTCTTCTCCCTCCATACCTCCTCCCTCCCTCTCCTTCCATACCTCCTCCCTCCCTCTCCTTCCATACCTCCTCCCTCCCTCTCCTTCCATACCTCCTCCCTCCCTCTCCTTCCATACCTCCTCCCTCCCTCTCCTTCCATACCTCCTCCCTCCCTCTCCTTCCATACCTCCTCCTCCCTTTTTCCCTTTCCTCTCTTCCCTTCTCTTCCCCTCTCTATTTGTCCTGCAGAACCCCACACTTCTCTACACTGCAAGATAATATACATTTCAAATGAACAAGGCATGGTTCTTGGTCTAGAATTCAATGTCACATGATTTTAGTAATGAACCCCCCTCTCCTGGCTCAAATGACCCCACACCAGTTGAACAAACTTGCATCCTCCAGCAGTTTAGAGCTAAAGTTACTCTAACACTATAGCCACATATTGTAATGAGCTAAATCAGTAATACATGGGTGAATTTATTTCTAATGTCTCTTTAATTGTTCAGGCATAAAACTAATAACTCTTTGAACAAACTACTAGGAACTGGAACATTTTCTTTTTAAAACTTTTCCACTTCACACAAGCTTCTCTGCTATTAAACCAATCAGCATTTAGTAACAAACGTTATTTTTGTAAAATATATTTGTATGTTTGGCTGATCCTAAACAGACAATACACAGTGAGGGGGAAGAAAAAAAACATAACAATGGAAACTTCATTTTGGGAGGGGGGTGGGGGGGTGGGGGGAAGAAAACACTAATTAAACACAGTGGAAGCCCAGACTAAGTTTAACGTGGTGCCATTGACTGTGACATATTTAAATGTTGTTAAATAAAACATGCACATTCCTTACTTTAGGAAGTCAAGTGAAAAACACTCAGACTCTGCTTAATGCACGCGCCGTCAACCCTGTGGGGGAGGACATCAAACACCGGCTTCACCCGCTCTTCATCCGCCCGAGAGCGCGTGGCCACCGGGGGGGGGGGGGGGGGGGGGGGGGGGCACGTGCACCCCGGGGGGGGGGCACAACAGTCGGATGGGTCGTTCTTGAGTTGAAGGTCTTTAAACCAAGGAGAACAGCGAACTGTCACATCTCGCTCCTAACAAATCCATGAAACATGTCAGATCTTAGACAGGAGAGCCCAGATGACGACCCCCGACAACATTCCACAGGAACCCCTGAATAATGCATCCTGTTATCGCGGAGAGAATTAAGCTGTTTGGTGTGACTGAGATATGGACTGGGCTATAGGCCTATAGTTCATTTAAAGTAACATCCTGAACGAAATAAACCATGCTGTATTCAATCTTCCAGTGGGCAGGCTAACGTAGGGAACCTGAATAATGACTTTGCAAGGCTCGTCACTCAGCCTGGCCTGAATGTGAGAGGCTTCATCCTAAACCGAGGTGAAGTCTATCCTCGCTTGGCACAGCGACTCGCCTCAGGTCGACAGGTGAGAAAAGTCCCTGCCTGTTTCAATCTCTAATGAATAAGAACATGGCGGCAAGGTAATGGATGCTTGCCACCGCGCCTCTCAATTATTCAGTGTCTGGGGGAACCGGAGCTGGTCCAGGAGGATCGTGTGGAAGCGCCGTGTCACCGGCCGGCAGTGCTCTTCTTTCGGGCCGCAGGATGGACTAGGGCGGCTACTTGAAACACAACTAGACTGTGTTTTTACCTGGGTGAAGAGAAGAGGTCATACTGCCCTGGTGTGGGTCTGTTACTACAAGTAGCTGGACACTGAGCATTGTTGGATTTAAATATGTGTCTGACGGATAATAATCACCCAAAGACTCCATAAACTAACTGTCAAATATTGTAAATATAGAATGATTGATGCAAACAAACTTCCTTCAGACCAGAGCTAGATACAAAATAAATAACAATACAATAAAATAAATATACTTCCTCATGGTAAAGTGTTATTCAAGATGTTGGGAATAGATTTGATTGGGAATAGTTTTAGAGACATTGTAAATGTGTGTCCTGTGTCACATATGGTGTGTCTGATATCACCTTTCACCTGTCTCCCGCTGCAGGTGCCACTCCCTGTGACGTCACTTCCCTCGAGCTGCCCGGGAATCACCTGTCCTCGAGCCCAGCAGGGGCGCGCGCTCTCCATGGTGCTGAAAGTGGCACGCGCCGCTCTCAGAAAAGCATGTCTCAGAATATCTTTGATTATTTCAGTAATCTCATTGCTCATAACACGAAAACAAGTACTGAAAATATGCTCTAAGTGTGAGTTCAAAGTTAAGTTAAAATGTCATCTTTATTTAATAAAGAACACGCGTTTTGTTGCTGTCAGTATTAGTGTGTCGTGTCCGTGTATCTACATAGTTTCACACGCTGACAACCTCCACGCCTGCGCAGAGCAGACAGGCCGCTCCATGACTTGTAACTTGTAAATTAAGGAGGGGGGGGGGGGGGGGGGGGGGGGGGGGGGGAGGAGGCGCCTCCAATGGAAACAGTTCAGTCTGGCATCCGCGAGTCAGAGGAACGAGCCAGGGCCACTTACCTGCTAGGCGCGCGAGGAAGATGATGACCATGAACGGCAAGCAGCATTTCACTATGCACCCCGCGCTGCACGAGCCCAAGTACCCTGGCCTGCACGCGAGCTCGGAAGGCATGCGCAGAGTGTGTCTGCCTGCCCCGCAGGTACGTCTCTGAGTACATTCTTCAGACTTGGCTTAAAAGGAGGATATTCATTAGTAAATGTTTTTTTTTTTTTATAATACCTGAGAGGACTGATCTCTCCCCTCCCTCCCTTTATTTTCTTTCACTCTGTGTAGCTCCCTAACTAGCTTTCTCCCTTTTACCTCTGAATCCCCCCTCCCGTCCCCCCCTCTCTGCCCCCTCCCTCTCTGCCCCCCCCTCTCTCTCTCTCTCTCATCCATATGTCTATTCAAGCTAAACTGCAGCTCCATATTAATTTTTATGACCTGTGCTTTAAGGAGGGTTTTCCTCTGTGCTCGGAGCATGTTTTTGAATCCTGACTTGACAGAATTCCCCCCTGGCTCCAGTCTGCTGACTCCAGTCTGCTGACTCCAGTCTGCTCCCTCCTGCCTCCAGTTGCAGGGGAACCTCTTCCCTGGCTTTGATGAGAGCCTGCTGGCGCGCGCGGAAGCTTTGGCTGCTGCTGACATCGTCTCTCACGGCAAGAGCCATCCTTTCAAGCCCGACGTCACTTACCATACCATGAGCAGTGCCCCGTGCACCTCCTCCACGGTGCCCATCTCCCACTCGTCCAGCCTCACCTCGCACCATCACCACCACCTCAGCCACGTCCTGGAGAGCGACCTGCTGGATCACCTGTCCTCCGGCCTTGGCGGCATGGGGGCTCCGGACACGTCCGGTCTGAGCACGCAGGCCCATCAGCACCACCTCCAGACCATGGGTCACCTCCACCAGGCGATGAGCATGGCTCACCCCCACTCTCTGTCCGTGCACAGCGGCATGGCGTGCGGCAACGACGTGGAGTCGGATCCGCGCGAGCTGGAAGCCTTCGCAGAGCGCTTCAAACAGCGGCGGATCAAGCTGGGGGTCACCCAGGCGGACGTGGGGTCAGCGCTGGCCAACCTGAAGATCCCCGGGGTGGGATCCCTGAGCCAGAGCACCATCTGCAGGTTCGAGTCTCTGACCCTGTCTCACAATAACATGATCGCGCTCAAGCCGGTCCTGCAGGCTTGGCTCGAGGAGGCGGAGGCAGCCCACCGGGAGAGGAACAACAAGCCGGACCTGCTCTGCCAGGACAGGAAGCGGAAGCGCACCTCTATAGCCGCCCCGGAGAAGCGCTCTTTAGAGGCTTACTTTGCCCTTCAGCCTCGACCCTCCTCTGAGAAGATCTCAGCCATAGCAGAGAAACTGGATCTGAAGAAGAACGTGGTTCGGGTTTGGTTCTGCAACCAGCGGCAGAAACAGAAAAGGATGAAATATTCTGCAGTGCATTAATGACCTAACGACCTCCAGGAAAAAGACACTGAGGTGAACTGGGAACTAACTATCACAGCTTTAGGATGTCTTAATTTACACTGTTATTTGGTGTGTCTGGTTCACTCTGTTGTCCGAGTTGTTCGTTGTGTTAACACGTTGTGCTAAAGGTCTATTTTGAGAAGATGTTTTTTGTTTGTTTCATCGTTATTTTTTTAAATCTCTGGATTGTGTCATAGTGAAAAACGGAATTAAAGAATTAAGAATGGAAATTACCATCATATTATGGTCTGAATTATAAATGCTGAAATAATATATTCTCATTCTAATCACTATTGTCCCAAAATACAATGTTTTCATTTTATTTTGGTTTCAGTTAAGTCACGTAGAGGGTGTTTGATAATAAAAGGCAGGATCTCTAACATCTTCTACCTTCAATGTGCTCTCATCACTTCACTAAAGGAGAAAAATCTTCACATTCTCGATTTTTAAAATGATTTATAAAGTGTCACTATTCAAACAGGGGGAATTATTGAAGCTGCTATATATTTTGTGTATTTTGATGTGAACGGTTTAGGTGTTAAAAATGCAGGGATATAAATGATATAAATGTACTGGGAGTATTTTCTTCACTCTTGGATTTCACTTGATAAAATGTGTGCTGTTCAAACTTAATAAATCATTGATATTTTATAAAATATGACTGGATCTATTTTATTTGCACATTATCTGCAAGTTAGAAAAGGTTTCGGGTTATCTGGACACTTCTTTTCTAAATCCAGACGTTTCGACTCCCATCCAGAAGTAATCCTCTAATATCATCATCTTTATCTGCATCAACACTTTATTTGTTTTTAATTAAACCCCGAATAATTCGTATTATTATTAAACGATAATAACAGTATATAATTTAATGTAATCTAAGTTAATGTGCAGTTGTTTTTAGGCCAGTTGATGATCCTTATTTCCAGTATTTTGCATAAATCCTGCCTGGAGGTGATGATTCCTTGTAAAACTTCGTTTCTGTTTGATCTGTTTTATTTATAAATGCTCAAAGCGTAGAAGAGATTAAAAATGAAACAGTCAGACCATAAATATTAGTTTCTATGTGTGAAATGTGGATGCAGAAAGCGAGATAGGTCATAATAAAGAACATCAGCTAATTACTGCTCCAGTGGGTTTAATTATGAATGGCCTCATGTCACCCGGGTTATAAGGTGGGGTTTGAAATCATTAAGTAATGACGATGCAATATTCATTATATATTGGTATAAAACCAAGCTGGGATGCGCGAGGTTAGTATGGGAGCACGCGCAGCCTGTTCGGGAGCACGCGCAGCCTGTTCAGCTCGAGGTAAGATAATTAAAACAGCCTAAAATAATACATCACATTCTGTATAAATATATTTCTGTTTAGTGTCGATTTATTTTATTTTATTAGTAGACAAGGCTATTCTTTTAGTCTATGGCCTAGTTTTCAGTATGTTCCAGTAGGACTATAACTGCAGTCAAATATTCCTGAGTAAATCGAAATCCTTAATTTTGTATATCTTTTTTTCATAAAGGCCTATAGCATATTTACTAAGGCATTACGAATAAGAAACTTGTTGAGACTATTAAAATGACTATTATCATTTATTATGAAAAATGTCGTTGACTGGAAACATTTGATCACATTTAAAACAAGCTAATAAAAAAGGATAATTAAAGATATTGATGTAAGCACAGTGGTGAACAGGAGTGTTGCCTGGTGCTGCTCCTCCCCGCGGGACCTGCAGCCGGGAGGAGTAACACTCTGCAGCCTGCATGAATATTCTCTTTGATTTGAAGATGGTTTAAGATTAAGAAGGCTCGTCTAAAGAGGGCTGTCCTGTAGCAAAGCCATGACGACATTAGTTAGGCCCGGTGGCGATTCTTATAGCTCAGTATGAGAATATTAATGATGAAAGACACAGCCTTGTTATCGTGTTATGTGTTTAGGCATGTTCCCTGTCTTCTCTGTTTCACTCTAGGTTTTCAAAGTTTTAGATTAGCCGTCATCCTCCATATGTTCCACCGCCTTCTTGAATCTGAAACAGCCACACTTGGTGTGAGTAAAGTCTACAGGACGCTGTCGGAGTTCCCCCTGGACTGTCCTGTAGCGGAGAGACTAAAGAGAAGCACCTGGAGCCTCCTGTCCAGGGACACTGTGACCCACCTGGTGCTTTAATACGGCTGCGATGTCGTAAACCGAGTAGAAGACAGTCCGGTAGCAGGTGGCGACTGACGGTCAATCTATTATTCAGCGCCTGTTGGCAGCGGAGGCTATTATCACACAGAGAAGTGCGCCCGTGCCTGAAGGACTGCTTTGGCGTTATATGAAATGTGCTGTTGGGTAACTTTTAATTGACGCATACAGGCCAAGATTTGATGGAAATAAACACAGATTTTTTTAATAAAATATCCTACATAATTGTTTTCGTACCGCGTTGTTTTGACTTTGAATGGGGGAGAGGAAAGAGACATAAAGAGACGGGAAGTTTTGCGGGGTTTATGGCTGTATACGTTTCATTATCAATGACCAATTGACTCGTTTGCTTTGACAGTAGCCAAAACAATATAAATTGATTAGAGGAAGACAACTAAAAGGAGACAGAGAGAGAAAAGGTGAGAAACAAAGAGACAGACAGAGAGAGATGCAGAGAGACAAAGAGAGAGAGAGATGCAGGGACAAAGAGAGAGAGAGAGATGCAGAGACAAAGAGAGAGAGAGATGCAGAGACAAAGAGAGAGAGATGCAGAGAGACAAAGACAGAGAGCGAGAGAGAGAAAGAGAGAAAGAGAGAGAGAGAGATGCAGAGAGACAAAGACAGAGAGAGAGAGAGAGAGAGAAAGAGAGAGAGAGATGCAGAGAGACAAAGAGAGAGTGTAGGAAAGTTAAGTTTCCCTGAGATGTCCTCATGCAGAGAAGACAGTCCCTGACAGAATGGGGATGAAAGCACTGTTAAAATGCGGGAGAGACTGAGCTAACACACACACACACACACATTCTCTCTCACACACACACACATCTAAACACACACACACACAGAGTCCCTAAGAGGGAAGGAGGCTGTGTGGTGCCAATGGCAGTTGAGGCAGGAGACTCCAGCCCCTCTATTATTGATAGAATGCTGCCAGCAGGAGAATGTGAGCTGTGTGGATCTGACGGCGCAGAGGAGATGCCTGCTGCCTCGATGCTTCAGAGTCAACTTCTGTTATCGTCACAGACTCTGGGACCCAGCCTGAGGTACAGGGACCCAGCCTGAGGTACAGAGCTCCAGCCTGAGGTACAGAGCTCCAGCCTGAGGTACAGGAACCCAGCCTGAGGTACAGGAACCCAGCCTGAGGTACAGGGACCCAGCCTGAGGTACATAGATCCAGCCTGAGGTACAGAGATCCAGCCTGAGGTACAGAGATCCAGCCTGAGGTACAAGAACCCAGCCTGAGGTACAGGAACCCAGCCTGAGGTACAGAGCTCCAGCCTGAGGTACAGGAACCCAGCCTGAGGTACAGAGATCCAGCCTGAGGTACAGAGATCCAGCCTGAGGTACAGGAACCCAGCCTGAGGTACAGAGATCCAGCCTGAGGTACAGGAACCCAGCCTGAGGTACAGGAACCCAGCCTGAGGTACAGAGCTCCAGCCTGAGGTACAGGAACCCAGCCTGAGGTACAGGGACCCAGCCTGAGGTACAGGGATCCAGCCTGAGGTACAGGAACCCAGCCTGAGGTACAGAGCTCCAGCCTGAGGTACAGGAACCCACCCTGAGGTACAGGAACCCAGCCTGAGGTACAGGGATCCAGCCTGAGGTACAGGAACCCAGCCTGAGGTACAGAGCTCCAGCCTGAGGTACAGGAACCCAGCCTGAGGTACAGAGATCCAGCCTGAGGTACAGGAACCCAGCCTGAGGTACAGAGATCCAGCCTGAGGTACAGAGATCCAGCCTGAGGTACAGAGATCCAGCCTGAGGTACAGGGACCCAGCCTGAGGTACAGAGCTCCAGCCTGAGGTACAGGAACCCAGCCTGAGGTACAGGGACCCAGCCTGAGGTACAGGGATCCAGCCTGAGGTACAGGAACCCAGCCTGAGGTACAGAGCTCCAGCCTGAGGTACAGGAACCCAGCCTGAGGTACAGGAACCCAGCCTGAGGTACAGGGATCCAGCCTGAGGTACAGGAACCCAGCCTGAGGTACAGAGCTCCAGCCTGAGGTACAGGAACCCAGCCTGAGGTACAGAGATCCAGCCTGAGGTACAGGAACCCAGCCTGAGGTACAGAGATCCAGCCTGAGGTACAGAGATCCAGCCTGAGGTACAGAGATCCAGCCTGAGGTACAGAGATCCAGCCTGAGGTACAGAGATCCAGCCTGAGGTACAGAGATCCAGCCTGAGGTACAGGGACCCAGCCTGAGGTACAGGAACCCAGCCTGAGGTACAGAGATCCAGCCTGAGGTACAGGGATCCAGCCTGAGGTACAGGAACCCAGCCTGAGGTACAGAGATCCAGCCTGAGGTACAGGGACCCAGCCTGAGGTACAGAGATCCAGCCTGAGGTACAGGGACCCAGCCTGAGGTACAGAGATCCAGCCTGAGGTACAGGAACCCAGCCTGAGGTACAGAGCTCCAGCCTGAGGTACAGGAACCCAGCCTGAGGTACAGAGATCCAGCCTGAGGTACAGAGATCCAGCCTGAGGTACAGGGACCCAGCCTGAGGTACAGGAACCCAGCCTGAGGTACAGAGATCCAGCCTGAGGTACAGAGATCCAGCCTGAGGTACAGAGATCCAGCCTGAGGTACAGGGACCCAGCCTGAGGTACAGAGCTCCAGCCTGAGGTACAGGAACCCAGCCTGAGGTACAGGGACCCAGCCTGAGGTACAGGGATCCAGCCTGAGGTACAGGAACCCAGCCTGAGGTACAGAGCTCCAGCCTGAGGTACAGGAACCCAGCCTGAGGTACAGGAACCCAGCCTGAGGTACAGGGATCCAGCCTGAGGTACAGGAACCCAGCCTGAGGTACAGAGCTCCAGCCTGAGGTACAGGAACCCAGCCTGAGGTACAGAGATCCAGCCTGAGGTACAGGAACCCAGCCTGAGGTACAGAGATCCAGCCTGAGGTACAGAGATCCAGCCTGAGGTACAGAGATCCAGCCTGAGGTACAGAGATCCAGCCTGAGGTACAGAGATCCAGCCTGAGGTACAGAGATCCAGCCTGAGGTACAGGGACCCAGCCTGAGGTACAGGAACCCAGCCTGAGGTACAGAGATCCAGCCTGAGGTACAGGGATCCAGCCTGAGGTACAGGAACCCAGCCTGAGGTACAGAGATCCAGCCTGAGGTACAGGGACCCAGCCTGAGGTACAGAGATCCAGCCTGAGGTACAGGGACCCAGCCTGAGGTACAGAGATCCAGCCTGAGGTACAGGAACCCAGCCTGAGGTACAGAGCTCCAGCCTGAGGTACAGGAACCCAGCCTGAGGTACAGAGATCCAGCCTGAGGTACAGAGATCCAGCCTGAGGTACAGGGACCCAGCCTGAGGTACAGGGACCCAGCCTGAGGTACAGGGACCCAGCCTGAGGTACAGGGACCCAGCCTGAGGTACAGGAACCCAGCCTGAGGTACAGAGCTCCAGCCTGAGGTACAGGAACCCAGCCTGAGGTACAGAGATCCAGCCTGAGGTACAGAGATCCAGCCTGAGGTACAGGGACCCAGCCTGAGGTACAGGGACCCAGCCTGAGGTACAGAGATCCAGCCTGAGGTACAGAGATCCAGCCTGAGGTACAGGAACCCAGCCTGAGGTACAGGGATCCAGCCTGAGGTACAGGAACCCAGCCTGAGGTACAGGGATCCAGCCTGAGGTACAGAGATCCAGCCTGAGGTACAGGAACCCAGCCTGAGGTACAGAGATCCAGCCTGAGGTACAGGGACCCAGCCTGAGGTACAGGAACCCAGCCTGAGGTACAGGGACCCAGCCTGAGGTACAGGGACCCAGCCTGAGGTACAGAGATCCAGCCTGAGGTACAGAGATCCAGCCTGAGGTACAGGGACCCAGCCTGAGGTACAGGGACCCAGCCTGAGGTACAGAGATCCAGCCTGAGGTACAGAGATCCAGCCTGAGGTACAGGGACCCAGCCTGAGGTACAGAGATCCAGCCTGAGGTACAGGGACCCAGCCTGAGGTACAGGGACCCAGCCTGAGGTACAGAGATCCAGCCTGAGGTACAGAGATCCAGCCTGAGGTACAGAGATCCAGCCTGAGGTACAGGAACCCAGCCTGAGGTACAGAGCTCCAGCCTGAGGTACAGGAACCCAGCCTGAGGTACAGAGATCCAGCCTGAGGTACAGGAACCCAGCCTGAGGTACAGAGATCCAGCCTGAGGTACAGAGATCCAGCCTGAGGTACAGAGATCCAGCCTGAGGTACAGAGATCCAGCCTGAGGTACAGAGATCCAGCCTGAGGTACAGGGACCCAGCCTGAGGTACAGGAACCTAACCTCTCTCTAACTCACACCGCGTTGCCCCTGCTGTCTCTGCCTGGGTCTCCCAAAGACAGTAACCCAGCATGCTGCTGCCTGGGACCGATACACACACACAAACACATACATACAATCACACACACACACACATACCAACACACTGAGATAATACAGCCACACACTTGCTGTAAGTGTAAGATATTTTCTTGTAGTTTTGGATAACAGAAGCAGTTGTTCCATAAATCCAACATGGACATGAATTAGATTAGATGAACCTTTATTTGTCATCCAGGAGGTGGAAATTGCAGTTCACAACAGCAGCAGGGTAAAGTACAGCACACAGAGTTGCAGGGTAATATACATAATGACAATAACATAACAATAGGCGGGCACGATAAGGTCAGATATAAAAAAATAAGAAAATAAGTAATTAAGTAGTCTGGTTAAGTAGTCCAGTGTACAAAATAAGTAAGTTTAGTCGACATGCAGGCAGTTATTGCACTTGAGGAGTTACAGAATTACAGTATTTTGCAAAGAGTATGATAAAAAAATAAGTTAGGTAGAAATATAGACAGTTTTGGAGAATGGAGATTTACAGCATTACAGTATTGCAAAAAGTAAGCAAGTTAAGTAGAAATATTGCACTTAGTACAGAATATGAATATAACATGAGTATTGCTCTTGAGTGAGGTAAGTAATTAAAGCAAAAAAATATAATACAGATAAAGATACAATAAAAGAGTGATAAACAGTAATACTGCATGGTGGCATGAAGGCGCACCAGTGCAGGGGGCAGAGTGGTCAGGGAGGTGGGCTGGTAATCTGAAGGTTCCTGGTTTGAATCCTGGCCGTGAAAACATTACGTGGTGTCCTTGGGCAAGGCACTTCACCCAACTTGTCTTGGGGGGGGGGGGGGGGGGGTGTGTGTCCCTGTACTTACTGTTAGTTGCTCTGAATAAGAGCATCTGATAAATGACGAGAGTGTGCTGCAAGGAGTCTGCCCATAGGTGGCACTGTCACAAGCCTTGTGACTCAAGGTGTTTCCACAGAGTTAACTGTCGAGGATGCTAAGTATAGGCTGAGTGGGATGTGGTTTGGATGACACACACACACACACACAGTAACAGTATAATACAGCTTGTGTATAATTTAGCAGTGCTCCATTATCTAGGCAGCTAGAGAGCAGAGGAAGTGACTCAGACATAACTGCCTCTGACGGAGCTCATCAGGAGCAACACTTAGAACCTGGAGGCAGGAGGCAGGGGCAGGAGGCAGGAGGCAGGGAGCTGGGGCAGGAGGCAGGGGGCAGGGGCAGGAGGCAGGGAGCTGGGGGCAGGGGGCAGGGAGCTGGGGCAGGAGGCAGGGAGCTGGGGGCAGGGGGCAGGGAGCTGGGGCAGGAGGCAGGGAGCTGGGGGCAGGAGGCAGGGAGCAGGGGCAGGAGGCAGGGAGCTGGGGGCAGGAGGCAGGGAGCAGGGGCAGGAGGCAGGGGCAGGAGGCAGGGAGCAGGGGCAGGAGGCAGGGAGCAGGGGCAGGAGGCAGGGAGCAGGGGCAGGAGGCAGGAGGCAGGAGGCAGGGAGCTGGGGCAGGAGGCAGGGGGCAGGGGCAGGAGGCAGGGAGCAGGGGCAGGAGGCAGGGGCAGGAGGCAGGGAGCAGGGGCAGGAGGCAGGGGCAGGAGGCAGGGAGCAGGGGCAGGAGGCAGGGGGCAGGGAGTAGGGAGCTGGGGGCAGGGAGGAGGGGCAGGAGGCAGGGGGCAGGAGGCAGGGAGCAGGGGCAGGAGGCAGGGAGCAGGGGCAGGAGGCAGGGAGCTGGGGGCAGGAGGCAGGGGCAGGAGGCAGGGAGCAGGGGCAGGAGGCAGGGAGCTGGGGGCAGGGAGCAGGGAGGAGGGGGCAGGTAGGAGGGGGCAGGTAGGAGGGGGCAGGGGCAGGTAGGCTACACACTGTAGCGTGGCTTGAGGGGTAAAGCATATTAACAGCAAACGGAGCGGACATGAGAAGGTGAAGAGAGTAGAGGAAGGGAGAGGATGATTATGAAGCCTTCTGAAGTGTAAGGAGGGGTTACAGAGTTCAGGCAGGCACAACCTCCTCCTCCTTACCACCTCTCTATCTACAAACCTCACCTGACCCCCTCCTCACAACCCTCCACCTTTCTCTCTTCCTCCCTCCTCTCTACAGCCCTCTCTCCTCCCGCCCCTCTCCAATACCCCCACGTCCTCTTTAGGGACAGCCCTGGAGGTAAATTGCCCAGGGTATCACACAGGGAGAGGCCAGGGATGTGTGTGTGTGTGTGTGTGTGTGTGTGTATGATGACTGTATGATTAACAAAGGACTAGACAAACACAGAAACAAAGACTCACCCTCTGAAGTATGTGCAAAATAACGTTTAATTTAATAAAACATCAGAGTTGACTGAATGTGTCGTGTATGTGAGAATAAATATACAGTATATCTGGAATTTAAATATCACAGTTATTCAAATAAATTACACAGACATCAAAAACATTGGGAGGGAACTTGATTTGAGCCACAGTGGAGGGCAGACAACAGAAGAACTAGAGTCAGGTGGCTCGGCGGTTAAGGTGTTGGGCTAGTGATCGGAAGGTTGCATGCTCGATTCCTGGCTGTGGCTATGTGATGTTGTGTCCTTGGGCAAGGCACTTCACCCCACTTGCCTCAGGGGGGGGGAATGTCCCTGTATTTACTGTAAGTGACTCTGGATAAGAGCGCCTGATATATGTAAATGATGTAAATGTACACTGAGGTACAATGTATCTCAAACACTTTAACAGAACCAAGTAGGAGAGCATAAGCTGTCATATGACACACAATGATTAGGTTAGAATGTGTGTGTGTGTCGTGGAGTTTGGGGATTCTAGTATGTAGAGTGTGTGTGTGTGTGTGTGTGTTCCGGTGCTACTTGGCATTACTGGAGAACAGCTTCTGTCCACAGAGCAGCAGGTGATTCAGAAACTCCCTGACCGAGACCATGTCGTCTCCAGAGTTCAGATGTTCTGGAAACTTTTCCTCACGTTCTAGAGCATTTCCTTGACTTTTAGGAACGTTCTCCTGACGTTCTAGAACTTTCCCTGGACCTTTAGGAACGTTCTCCTGACGTTCTAGAACATTTCCCTGACCTTTAGGAATGTTCTCCTGATGTTCTGAAACATTCCCTTGACCTTTAGGAACGTTCTCCTGACGTTCTAGAACATTTCCCTCATCTTTAGGAACGTTCTCCTGACGTTCTAGAACATTTCCCTCATCTTTAGGAACGTTCTCCTGACGTTCTAGAACATTTCCCTCATCTTTAGGAACGTTCTCCTGACGTTCTAGAACATTTCCCTCATCTTTAGGAACGTTCTCCTGACGTTCTGTATTCTTCCTGGGTTTCTTCTGGTTTCCAGGCTTCGCTGTAAAGGTTCTCTGTAGAGAAGAAGGACAGATCAGACACAGATCAGACACAGCAAAACACACACAGCAAAACACACACAGCAAAACACACACAGCAAAACACACACAGCAAAACACACACAGCAAAACACACACAGCAAAACACACACCTCAAAACACACACAGCAAAACACACACCTCAAAACACACACAGCAAAACACACACAGCAAAACACACACAGCAAAACACACACAGCAAAACACACACAGCAAAACACACACACACACAACAACATTAACACACACCTCAAAACACACACAGCAAAACCACACACACACGACAACATTAACACACAACTCAAAACAACTGTGTGAGGAGTCTGAGAGATGTGTGTGACAGGATTGTGTGTCAGGGAAAGAGTGCAAGCGAGTGTGTGTGTGTTTGCAGAGCGTTGTGTGTGTGTGTGTGTGTGCAGAGCGTTGTGTGTGAGAGCAGAGCGTTGTGTGTGTGTGTGTGCAGAGCGTTGTGTGTGTGTGTGTGTGCAGAGCGTTGTGTGTGAGTGAGAGCAGAGCGTTGTGTGTGTGTGTGTGTGCAGAGCGTTGTGTGTGAGTGAGAGCAGAGCGTTGTGTGTGTGTGTGTGTGCAGAGCGTTGTGTGTGTGTGTGTGCAGAGGGTTGTGTGTGCAGAGTGTGTTAATGTTGTCTAGATGCCTGCTGATGTTTGGGTCTATCAAGCTGCTATGCTCAGTGACTGAAGGTCTTTTGTAAAGCTCTCTCTTGTAAGTCGCTTTGGATAAAAGCTTCTGAAAAGTGAATAAATGTAAATGTGTTAGGTGTAGGTGTGCGTGTGTGTGCGTACCATGTTGAGGACGTGAGTCAGCCGTCGTGACAGATCTCGTCCTCCTTCCCAGCTGTGTAGGATGCTGTTTGCTCGGCTGAAGAAGTCTTGCTGAACACAGGAAGACACAGTCAGTTTGAGCATCTGTGGCCTCTTACTACAGCTGAGGTCAGTGTGGTGCAAACCCCACCATTACCATGACTACATACACGAGGGAGGGGGGGAGGTGAAGAGAGAGGAGGGGGGGTGAAGAGAGAAGAGGGGAGGTGAAGAGAGAGGAGGGGAGGTGAGGAGAGAGGAGGGGAGGTGAAGAGAGAGGAGGGGAGGTGAAGAGAGAGGAGGGGAGGTGAAGAGAGAGGAGGGGAGGTGAAGAGAGAGGAGGGGAGGTGAGGAGAGAGGAGGGGAGGTGAAGAGAGAGGAGGGGAGGTGAAGAGAGAGGAGGGGAGGTGAAGAGAGAGGAGGGGAGGTGAAGAGAGAGGAGGGGAGGTGAAGAGAGAGGAGGGGAGGTGAGGAGAGAGGAGGGGAGGTGAAGAGAGAGGAGGGGAGGTGAAGAGAGAGGAGGGGAGGTGAAGAGAGAGGAGGGGGGGTGAAGAGAGAGGAGGGGAGGTGAAGAGAGAGGAGGGGAGGTGAAGAGAGAGGAGGGGAGGTGAAGAGAGAGGAGGGGAGGTGAAGAGAGAGGAGGGGAGGTGAAGAGAGAGGAGGGGAGGTGAAGAGAGAGGAGGGGAGGTGAAGAGAGAGGAGGGGAGGTGAAGAGAGAGGAGGGGAGGTGAAGAGAGAGGAGGGGAGGTGAAGAGAGAGGAGGGGAGGTGAAGAGAGAGGAGGGGAGGTGAGGAGAGAGGAGGGGAGGTGAAGAGAGAGGAGGGGAGGTGAAGAGAGAGGAGGGGAGGTGAAGAGAGAGGAGGGGGGGTGAAGAGAGAGGAGGGGAGGTGAAGAGAGAGGAGGGGAGGTGAAGAGAGAGGAGGGGAGGTGAAGAGAGAGGAGGGGAGGTGAAGAGAGAGGAGGGGAGGTGAAGAGAGGAGGGGAGGTGAAGAGAGAGGAGGGGAGGTGAAGAGACGAGGGGAGGTGAAGAGAGAGGAGGGGAGGTGAAGAGAGAGGAGGGGAGGTGAAGAGAGAGGAGGGGAGGTGAAGAGAGAGGAGGGGGGGTGAAGAGAGGAGGGGAGGTGAAGAGAGAGGAGGGGAGGTGAAGAGACGAGGGGAGGTGAAGAGAGAGGAGGGGAGGTGAAGAGAGAGGAGGGGAGGTGAAGAGAGAGGAGGGGAGGTGAAGAGAGAGGAGGGGAGGTGAAGAGATGGGTGGAGGAGTAATGTGAGGGGTGGAGGAGTAACATGAGGGGTGGAGGAGTAATGTGAGGGTGGGAGGAGTAATGTGAGGGGTGGAGGAGTAACGTGAGGGTGGGAGGAGTAACGTGAGGGTGGGAGGGAGGGTGGGGTTACCTGGCAGTTTAGATGTCTGATGTCAGGAACCCACTTGTCCAGATCTGCCTGTGGAACACACAACAGAGAGGCTTCAATAACTCTGTGCAGACAGGCTGTTCATCCAGGACTATGGGGTTGACTTTATAACTGTGTTCAGGTCAAATCACATCACAGAGGGCTTCATGCAGTGGGGGGGCATGCAGTTCACCCCTGGGCATTCAGTGAGGTCCTACACAGTCCCACCAGAATGAACCCACCTCTTACTACCATCATTAGGATTCCAAGGCTTTAGACATGATACAGTTAGACAGAAAAACACAGTTTAACAGTGGGCGACCTCTCCTTATGATGTCTAGCCTTTCTTCAAAAGTTTGTTTTGAGAATGGCATTTTAACTATATCTTCAAACAAATCGATATCTTCCCCTCCTTTCGCCTTTGTGCGTAAAAAACAAACACTGTTTATAGTACACAACTTAACTTGTTTATCATGTTGAAGCTCAAAGACGTGGGCCAGCTAGCAGGTGTAGAGAAGTCAACTCGAAAGCTGATTGGTTAACGCCAGAGGTTCATTTTAAAACACTTTAAGCTGATTTTAGACCCCGGTAACACATGATAGCTGAATATGATTGGATAAAATAACCCTAACCCTAACCCAACATGAAGGCCAGCCTTCAAAATCTCAACCTGGGGCTGGAAGCATAGCGTGAGACCAAGAGGAAAAGTAGAACGATGAGGAATAATGTCATATATATTTAAGGACAAATATATTTAAATTAAATTATTATTTATAATATTCGGATGTTTAGGCCAGCAGAGAAGGCCTTGCTTGCTCTGAAGGACCACCGCTGCCTTCATCATCAGACTGGTGACAGGGTTAGAGAGATGGAACAGTCCAGAAGCTTCAGACTGGTGACAGGGTTAGAGAGATGGAACAGTCCAGAAGCATCAGACTGGTGACAGGGTTAGAGAGATGGAACAGTCCAGAAGCATCAGACTGGTGACAGGGTTAGAGAGATGGAACAGTCCAGAAGCATCAGACTGGTGACAGGGTTAGAGAGATGGAACAGTCCAGAAGCATCAGACTGGTGACAGGGTTAGAGAGATGGAACAGTCCAGAAGCATCAGACTGGTGACAGGGTTAGAGAGGTGGAACAGTCCAGAAGCATCAGACTGGTGACAGGGTTAGAGAGATGGAACAGTCCAGAAGCATCAGACTGGTGACAGGGTTAGAGAGATGGAACAGTCCAGAAGCTTCAGACTGGTGACAGGGTTAGAGAGATGGAACAGTCCAGAAGCATCAGACTGGTGACAGGGTTAGAGAGATGGAACAGTCCAGAAGCATCAGACTGGTGACAGGGTTAGAGAGATGGAACAGTCCAGAAGCATCAGACTGGTGACAGGGTTAGAGAGATGGAACAGTCCAGAAGCATCAGACTGGTGACAGGGTTAGAGAGGTGGAACAGTCCAGAAGCTTCAGACTGGTGACAGGGTTAGAGATGGAACAGTCCAGAAGCTTCAGACTGGTGACAGGGTTAGAGAGATGGAACAGTCCAGAAGCTTCAGACTGGTGACAGGGTTAGAGAGATGGAACAGTCCAGAAGCTTCAGACTGGTGACAGGGTTAGAGAGATGGAACAGTCCAGAAGCATCAGACTGGTGACAGGGTTAGAGAGATGGAACAGTCCAGAAGCATCAGACTGGTGACAGGGTTAGAGAGATGGAACAGTCCAGAAGCATCAGACTGGTGACAGGGTTAGAGAGATGGAACAGTCCAGAAGCATCAGACTGGTGACAGGGTTAGAGAGATGGAACAGTCCAGAAGCTTCAGACTGGTGACAGGGTTAGAGAGGTGGAACAGTCCAGAAGCATCAGACTGGTGACAGGGTTAGAGAGATGGAACAGTCCAGAAGCTTCAGACTGGTGACAGGGTTAGAGAGATGGAACAGTCCAGAAGCTTCAGACTGGTGACAGGGTTAGAGAGATGGAACAGTCCAGAAGCTTCAGACTGGTGACAGGGTTAGAGAGATGGAACAGTCCAGAAGCATCAGACTGGTGACAGGGTTAGAGAGATGGAACAGTCCAGAAGCTTCAGACTGGTGACAGGGTTAGAGAGATGGAACAGTCCAGAAGCATCAGACTGGTGACAGGGTTAGAGAGATGGAACAGTCCAGAAGCTTCAGACTGGTGACAGGGTTAGAGAGATGGAACAGTCCAGAAGCATCAGACTGGTGACAGGGTTAGAGAGATGGAACAGTCCAGAAGCTTCAGACTGGTGACAGGGTTAGAGAGATGGAACAGTCCAGAAGCTTCAGACTGGTGACAGGGTTAGAGAGATGGAACAGTCCAGAAGCTTCAGACTGGTGACAGGGTTAGAGAGATGGAACAGTCCAGAAGCTTCAGACTGGTGACAGGGTTAGAGAGATGGAACAGTCCAGAAGCTTCAGACTGGTGACAGGGTTAGAGAGATGGAACAGTCCAGAAGCATCAGACTGGTGACAGGGTTAGAGAGATGGAACAGTCCAGAAGCATCAGACTGGTGACAGGGTTAGAGAGATGGAACAGTCCAGAAGCTTCAAGAGGCCCCAGCCTGCCCGCCATCAACCACAAGAGCTCAAAGATGTTTCGGTCAGAACCACAACCATCGTCTCGGCGACCTTGGACCATTACCTGGTTTGCGGTGAGCGTGCGGTTGACCTCCAGGATGAACTTCTCCAGGAGGACCATGTTGACGTCGACCACGGGAAACCACCGAGCTGGACGGGATGCTGCCATCTCCACGGTGACAAGGAGGAAGAGGACAGGGGCGAGCATCTTCATCCTGGTGCTGTGTTGTGTCAGATTCTCAGCTAGGTTCTGCGGAGATGTGGAGAGTCTGGGCGGACCACAGAAGGTTTGAACTCAGAAGATCAACGTGCTGGTTTATATGAGAAACTCCCAGGATGCTGTGCGGTCAATTCTGCCCACCTCCTTTATACTGCATCATCAGTCAATAGCTGCACATGAAGAGGATATGTCCTAATCTTGATGATTTGTGGTTGATGTAGAGCAGAGAGGGGAAAACAGACAGTGTGGATTCTTTGAAGAGCGGACCTATGTGTGGTTACTTATCTACCTGGTCCCTCAAAC
>CM059343.1:7348251-7384435 GCA_030340685.1 Protosalanx chinensis
TCCTCCCTGACCTCCTAACTCTTCTCTGACCTCTCCTCCTATCTCCTCCCTGACCTCCTAACTCCTCCCTGACCTCCTAACTCCTCTCTGACCTCTCCTCCTAACTCCTCCCTGACCTCCTAACTCTTCTCTGACCTCTCCTCCTATCTCCTCCCTGACCTCCTAACTCCTCCCTGACCTCCTAACTCCTCTCTGACCTCTCCTCCTATCTCCTCCTTGACCTCCTAACTCCTCTCTGACCTCTCCTCCCAACTCCTCCTTGACCTCCTAACTCCTCCCTAACCTCTCCTCCCAACTCCTCCTTGACCTCCTAACTCCTCCCTAACCTCTCCTCCTATCTCCTCCTTGACCTCCTAACTCCTCTCTGACCTCTCCTCCTAACTCCTCCTTGACCTCCTAACTCCTCCCTAACCTCTCCTCCTATCTCCTCCTTGACCTCCTAACTCCTCTCTGACCTCTCCTCCTAACTCCTCCTTGACCTCCTAACTCCTCTCTGACCTCTCCTCCTTGACCTCCTAACTCCTCCCTAACCTCTCCTCCTAACTCCTCCCTGACCTCCTAACTCCTGCCTGACCTCTCCTCCTATCTCCTCCTTGACCTTCTAACTCCTGCCTGACCTCTCCTCCTATCTCCTCCTTGACCTCCTAACTCCTGCCTGACCTCTCCTCCTATCTCCTCCTTGACCTCCTAACTCCTGCCTGACCTCTCCTCCTATCTCCTCCTTGACCTCCTAACTCCTGCCTGACCTCTCCTCCTATCTCCTCCTTGACCTCCTAACTCCTGCCTGACCTCTCCTCCTATCTCCTCCTTGACCTCCTAACTCCTGCCTGACCTCTCCTCCTATCTCCTCCTTGACCTCCTAACTCCTGCCTGACCTCTCCTCCTATCTCCTCCTTGATCTCCTAACTCCTGCCTGACCTCTCCTCCTATCTCCTCCTTGATCTCCTAACTCCGCTCTGACCTTTCTTCTCCACAAAACCCCTCCCTGCTTCCCCAGCCTCCCTCCCTCCCATCCCACCCCCAGCCTTCTATTCCCCTCCCCCACTCCCTCACGCACTGGTCCAGGGCCTTGTGGTACACATTCAGATCCTCGTTTGCAAGCTCCGTGGTCCTCATGACGATGAGCTTGTCCCTGTAGCGCTCGTCAGCTTGGCCATACTGCTCCTCTCTCAGCTCCTTCCGGAAGCGGACGATCTCCTCCTCGAAGCCCTTCTGCCGCCCCAGAGCCACGCTGCGGTTCCTCTTCAGCTCCTCCACACGTCGCTCGGACTCCCGCCGCTCCCTGGAGGCAGCAGGGAGGACAAGGTGAAGGTAGACGAGGATGAGAGGAGACGGGTAGCAGAAGGTAAAAAGGGGGAAGAACATGTGTAACTCTAAGTAGACAAACTCGTTAGTGAAATCAGCTGGTGTAGTTGCTTGGCTGACACATGGAAACCTGCACCCTCTTGGCCCTCGATGGCGCTAGCTTGACACGCCTGCCTTCGCATCTCAGCAAGATGTGCAGGATTACCCAGGAGGCAGTGCAGTATGTGTGTTGCGTCCTGCTGTTGTGCTCACGTTCGCAGCTTGAGGACCTGCATGGTGCCCATCTCCTGCAGCAGAGCGTGCCGCTTCACCGTCACCTCCTTCAGCTCCTCCACACGCCTCCGCAGGGTCAGGTTATCCTGCAGGCAGCGCTCCTGGACCTGCCGTGCAAACAGCCCCAACCAGACGATCACTAAGAACCAAGGGGCTAGGCTAACTAGCAAAAGGGCTTTTAAAGATGGCTATCAAAGTGACAAAGGTGTTCAGCTTACTGAATTGTGAAGGTAGTACTAGGAGGTACTAGTTTTGAAGTGCAAGACAGATAATGTAATCAAAATGTATTTGTATAGCCCAGTCCAGATAACTGGACTGTAATGATGCTAGGCTAGCTAGACTATTATGGTGCTAGACAAGCTAACTAGTTAGGGATGCTATATAGAGATGCTCGTTGCTAGGTAGCGATGCTAGTCGCTAGGTAGCGATGCTCGTTGCTAGGTAGCGATGCTCGTCGCTAGGTAGCGATGTTCGTTGCTAGGTAACGATGCTAGGTAGCTAGCTACCCTCTGTGTGTCAATGTCCTGTCGGATGTTGCCCATCTCCTTGCTGATCTTCTCTTTCTGCTTCTCTGCTTCATGCAGATTGGTACTGGTCTCCTGGAGCTCAGTCTCTTTTTGCTGTAACAACAACAACAACAACAACAACAACAATAAAAAAAAACAACAATCAACATCAGCCAGCCAATGACCGAACCACTTTGAATCCATTTACATTAAACTGCCAGTTTTACACTTTGATACAAACAATGCATCTATATTTATATATATAAAGATCAGCAGTGTGTAGTTCTAACAGTATACTGAGTCAAAGAACATAGAATGGAACCTTTATCAAGAAACACTCTCAATGGATGATGTGTGATTTAGACTGTATTTACATCAGGACATCATTCTCAGCACATTTTACATGGATTGTTTCTATTCTCAATGTCAATAAGGTCAAACAGTAATGTATATGTTGACTTTATTTTGTCCCTCTAAAAAGAATGCAACAAAAATAATTGAAGTTTATGTAAAGGTTCAAGTTTATTCATCTTTCTTTTGACATATTTTGCTGTGCCAACACGATGTTGTGTCCTTGGGCAAGGCACTTCACCCTACTTGCCTCAGGGGGGAATGTCCCTGTAAGTCACTCTGGATAAGAGCGTCTAACTAAATGTCAGAGTAACTAAATAACTCATCTGATCAGTTACACACTGTACAGCACCAGCTACAGCAAGGAAGCGGATAACAATCGGAAAAGTAAAAAAAACCCAAACGGAATCTAGTTTTACCGCTACAATCTTGATTAGTCTATGTGTAGGAAATTAGTTCGATTGGACATGATTTGGAAAGGAACACTGCCCATATTAGGTCGCACAGTTGTCAGAGCAGAAACTAAACCATGAAGTCTGGCCTAGGGGAGAGGACAGGCCTAGGGGAGAGGACAGACCTAGGGAAGAGGACAGGCCTAGGGAAGAGGACAGACCTAGGGAAGAGGACAGACCTAGGGAAGAGGACAGACCTAGGGAAGAGGACAGGCCTAGGGAAGAGGACAGACCTAGGGAAGAGGACAGACCTAGTGAAGAGGACAGACCTAGGGGAGAGGACAGGCCTAGGGAAGAGGACAGACCTAGGGGAGAGGACAGACCTAGGGAAGAGGACAGACCTAGGGAAGAGGACAGACCTAGGGAAGAGGACAGACCTAGGGGAGAGGACAGGCCTAGGGAAGAGGACAGGCCTAGGGAAGAGGACAGGCCTAGGGAAGAGGACAGGCCTAGGGAAGAGGACAGGCCTAGGGGAGAGGACAGGCCTAGGGAAGAGGATAGACCTAGGGAAGAGGACAGACCTAGGGGAGAGGACAGACCTAGGGAAGAGGACAGGCCTAGGGAAGAGGACAGGCCTAGGGAAGAGGACAGGCCTAGGGGAGAGGACAGACCTAGGCGAGAGGACAGACCTAGGGAAGAGGACAGACCTAGGGGAGAGGACAGACCTAGGGAAGAGGACAGACCTAGGGAAGAGGACAGACCTAGGGAAGAGGACAGACCTAGGGGAGAGGACAGACCTAGGGAAGAGGACAGGCCTAGGGGAGAGGACAGACCTAGGGGAGAGGACAGACCTAGGCGAGAGGACAGACCTAGGGAAGAGGACAGACCTAGGGGAGAGGACAGACCTAGGCAACGACACACAGCAACTGTGTGCAGAACTCTTTAGCCTGAATGCTAAGAGTCATGTCTGGAGGAACCCAGGCACTGCTCATCATCTGGTCAGTACCTGGTCAGTACCTGGTCAGTACTTGGTCAGTACCTGGTCAGTACCTGGTCAGTACCTGGTCAGTACTTGGTCAGTACCTGGTCAGTACTTGGTCAGTACCTGGTCAGTACCTGGTCAGTACCTGGTCAGTACTTGGTCAGTACTTGGTCAGTACCTGGTCAGTACCTGGTCAGTACCTGGTCAGTACTTGGTCAGTACCTGGTCAGTACTTGGTCAGTACCTGGTCAGTACCTGGTCAGTACTTGGTCAGTACCTGGTCAGTACTTGGTCAGTACCTGGTCAGTACCTGGTCAGTACTTGGTCAGTACCTGGTCAGTACTTGGTCAGTACCTGGTCAGTACCTGGTCAGTACCTGGTCAGTACTTGGTCAGTACCTGGTCAGTACCTGGTCAGTACCTGGTCAGTACTTGGTCAGTACTTGGTCAGTACCTGGTCAGTACCTGGTCAGTACCTGGTCAGTACTTGGTCAGTACCTGGTCAGTACTTGGTCAGTACCTGGTCAGTACCTGGTCAGTACCTGGTCAGTACCCTCCCTACAGTGAATCCTGGTGGTAGCTGCATCATCTTGTGGGGAATCATATTACAGCAGCAGGAACTGAGACTAGTCAGGACAGGAAAAGATGAACACAGCAATGCAGAGAGGCAATCTAAATGAGAACCTGCTCCAGATGGCTCTGGACCTCAGACTGGGCCAAAGGAGCATCTTCCTACAGGAGCAGGACCCTCAGCTAAGATAATGTAGAGTAGGTCCTTTAGTGGCCCAGACAGAGTCCAGATTAGAACCCAACTGAACATCTCTGAAGAGATGTGAAAATGACTGAGCACCATCGCTTCCTATCACATTTGATGAGAGCCTGAGAGGTTCTGCAAAGATGAATGGGAGACACTGGCCAAATATTAGTGCCAAGCTTGTAGCATCATACTCAGAAAGACGCAAGACTGTAACTGCTGACAAAGGTGCTTCAAGGTGTTACGCAAAGGCTCTGAATACTTAGACCAGTGGTTCCCAAACTGGGGGGCGCGGAGGTATTGCAGGGGGGGCGCGGCAAGGTTTAGAAACAAGGGATTTGTATGTTTGTGTCAGTCATGGGCGTCGTTAGCCCTGTTTTAGGGGGGCTGAAGCCCCCCTAAAATGTTCTTTAGCCCCCCTAAATAATTATCGGGATTATTATTATCGGGCCGCCAAAGAAATACGATAATTAATAACAATATTTTATTTCGAAAAATTACCGGATGCTCTCGGTTAAATGTCGATAACTTGAGCGTCAAACATGTAACCCACAAGTTCGAAAAACGAGTAAAAAACTGACGTCTTTGGGAATCGCTGGCTAGCTCACTCGCACCCCCCCCCCCCCCCCCCCCCGTCGACAGAAAATGCCAGGGGCTAAGCCCCCCTTCTCCTTCAATCCTAGCAACGTCCCTGGTGTCAGTGTGGGGGGGCTCGAAAATATTCTAATCTTCAGAAAGGGGGGCCCTGCAGAAAAAGTTTGGGACCCACTGACTTAGACACTGGTACATGTCATTTGTTTGTTTTCTAACCATTTTGACCAATCTATTATAAAAATATAAAACCTTTCTCATTTTGTAATTATAGGGTATTGTGTGTAGAACTGAGGTAAAAAAAATCTCATTTAAACTATTTTGGTTTAAACCTTATTTTGGTGAAACACTGTGAATACTTTCCAGATGAGCTATGATTGAGAATGAGATTGGAAGTTGAAGAAAGCAGAACCTCTTTGTATTTGTCTTTCCCATCTTCTGTGTATCTGGTGACCTCCCTCTCCAACAGGCCGATGCTCTTCATTCGCTCTCTGATGCTGTTGATCTTGAACAGAAAGCAGAACACCAGGGTTACCGTATTTTTCGGACTATAGGGCGCACTTAAAAGACACTGCGCCTTATAATCCGAAGTGCTTTATATATGGATTAATTATTTTGTTTACTGACCTCGTCCAAGGCACTAAATAAAATGTTTTAGTACGACTTTGGTAAACTACAAAGCCGCACCGCTTGCAGCATTACGGCTACCGTAGCCAGGAGCGTCGCGGAGTAATACATACTGTGCTTCACCATAATATTATTAGACTGATTTATCTGACTGTTTTTTTCCGCTTAATGCGCCTTATAGTCCGGTGCGCTTTATATATGAAAAAAGATCTAAAATAGACCATTCATTGACAGTGCGCCTTATAATCCAGTGCGCCCTATAGTGCAAAAAATACGGTACTCTCCACAGCAGGGGGCAGGGGGGAGAGGGAGCGCTACAGAGAGGGAGGGACACGTCCGAGAGACAGACAGGGAGAGAGAAGGGGAGCGCATGAGAGACACCAGCCTACCTTCTCCTGGTTCTGCTCTTGTCTCTGTTGTCTCTTCTCCATCAGCTCCTCTTTCTCCTGCTGCAGTTTCTCCAGAGCCGAGGCTAAAGGACTCACCTGCTCCTTGGCTTCCTAAACACACGTTAGACACACAACAATAAGAACACTCTCCTTGTTTCCTGACCTGGATCTCTCTCTGCAGAGCCTGTATCTCAGCTGTGTGCTGACCTGGATCTCTCTCTGCAGAGCCTGTATCTCAGCTGTGTGCTGACTTGTATCTCTCTCTGCAGAGCCTGTATCTCTCTCTGCAGAGCCTGTATCTCAGCTGTGTGCTGACCTGGATCTCTCTCTGCAGAGCCTGTATCTCAGCTGTGTGCTGACCTGTATCTCTCTCTGCAGAGCCTGTATCTCTCTCTGTACTGACCTGGATCTCGCTCTGCAGAGCCTGTATCTCTCTCTGCAGAGCCTGTATCTCTCTCTGCAGAGCCTGTATCTCTCTCTGCAGAGCCTGTATCTCTCTCTGCAGAGCCTGTATCTCAGCTGTGTGCTGACCTGTATCTCTCTCTGCAGAGCCTGTATCTCTCTCTGCAGAGCCTGTATCTCTCTCTGCAGAGCCTGTATCTCTCTCTGCAGAGCCTGTATCTCAGCTGTGTGCTGACCTGTATCTCTCTCTGCAAAGCCTGTATCTCAGCTGTGTGCTGACCTGTATCTCTCTCTGCAGAGCCTGTATCTCTCTCTGCAGAGCCTGTATCTCAGCTGTGTACTGACCTGTATCTCTCTCTGCAGAGCCTGTATCTCAGCTGTGTGCTGACCTGTATCTCTCTCTGCAGAGCCTGTATCTCAGCTGTGTGCTGACCTGTATCTCTCTCTGCAGAGCCTGTATCTCTCTCTGCAGAGCCTGTATCTCAGCTGTGTGCTGACCTGGATCTCTCTCTGCAGAGCCTGTATCTCAGCTGTGTGCTGACCTGTATCTCTCTCTGCAGAGCCTGTATCTCTCTCTGTACTGACCTGGATCTCGCTCTGCAGAGCCTGTATCTCTCTCTGCAGAGCCTGTATCTCTCTCTGCAGAGCCTGTATCTCTCTCTGCAGAGCCTGTATCTCTCTCTGCAGAGCCTGTATCTCAGCTGTGTGCTGACCTGTATCTCTCTCTGCAGAGCCTGTATCTCTCTCTGCAGAGCCTGTATCTCTCTCTGCAGAGCCTGTATCTCAGCTGTGTGCTGACCTGTATCTCTCTCTGCAAAGCCTGTATCTCAGCTGTGTGCTGACCTGTATCTCTCTCTGCAGAGCCTGTATCTCTCTCTGCAGAGCCTGTATCTCAGCTGTGTACTGACCTGTATCTCTCTCTGCAGAGCCTGTATCTCAGCTGTGTGCTGACCTGTATCTCTCTCTGCAGAGCCTGTATCTCAGCTGTGTGCTGACCTGTATCTCTCTCTGCAGAGCCTGTATCTCTCTCTGCAGAGCCTGTATCTCAGCTGTGTGCTGACCTGTATCTCTCTCTGCAGAGCCTGTATCTCAGCTGTGTGCTCCACGCTGGTCTCCTCCAGCTGCTGTTGTTTCTGGATTCGGGAGGACAGCAGCAGTTTCTGGGCCTGAGTTTCGTTCACTCTGCTCTTCAAGCTCTGGATGTGATCCTGCTGGTCAGAAATCTGCTTCCTCTTCAACTCGATACGGCTGCTAACTGGACACAGGAGGGTGGGAGAGAGAGTCTAACTGGTGTCCAGGCTGTGTGTGTGTGTGTGTGTGTGAGGCTCGTACTGGTGTCCAGGCTGTCTGTGTGTGTGTGTGTGAGGCTCGTACTGGTGTCCAGGCTGTGTGTGTATGTGTTTGAGGCTTGTACTGGTGTCCAGGCTGTGTGTGTGTGTGTGTGAGGCTTGTACTGGTGTCCAGGCTGTGTGTGTGTGTGTGTGTGAGGCTCGTACTGGTGTCCAGGCTGTGTGTGTGTGTGTGAGGCTCGTACTGGTGTCCAGGCAGTGCTGTGTGTGTGTGTGTGTGAGGCTCGTACTGGTGTCCAGGCTGTCTGTGTGTGTGTGTGTGTGAGGCTCGTACTGGGCAGTGCTGTGTCCAGGCAGTGCTGTGTGTGTGTGTGTGTGTGTGTGTGTGAGGCTCGTACTAGTGTCCAGGCAGTGCTGTGTGTGTGTGTGTGTGTGTGTGTGAGGCTCGTACTGGGCAGTGCTGTGTCCAGGCAGTGCTGTGTGTGTGTGTGTGTGTGTGTGAGGCTCGTACTAGTGTCCAGGCAGTGCTGTGTGTGTGTGTGTGTGTGTGTGTGAGGCTCGTACTAGTGTCCAGGCAGTGCTGTGTGTGTGTGTGTGTGTGTGTGAGGCTCGTACTAGTGTCCAGGCAGTGCTGTGTGTGTGTGTGTGTGTGTGTGAGGCTCGTACTAGTGTCCAGGCAGTGCTGTGTGTGTGTGTGAGGCTCGTACTGGTGTCCAGGCTGTCTGTGTGTGTGTGTGTGTGAGGCTCGTACTGGGCAGTGCTGTGTCCAGGCAGTGCTGTGTGTGTGTGTGTGTGTGTGTGTGAGGCTCGTACTAGTGTCCAGGCAGTGCTGTGTGTGTGTGTGTGTGTGTGTGTGAGGCTCGTACTAGTGTCCAGGCAGTGCTGTGTGTGTGTGTGTGTGAGGCTCGTACTAGTGTCCAGGCAGTGCTGTGTGTGTGTGTGTGTGTGAGGCTCGTACTAGTGTCCAGGCAGTGCTGTGTGTGTGTGTGTGTGAGGCTCGTACTAGTGTCCAGGCAGTGCTGTGTGTGTGTGTGTGTGTGTGAGGCTCGTACTAGTGTCCAGGCAGTGCTGTGTGTGTGTGTGTGTGTGTGAGGCTAGTACTAGTGTCCAGGCAGTGCTGTGTGTGTGTGTGTGTGTGTGTGAGAGGCTCGTACTAGTGTCCAGGCAGTGCTGTGTGTGTGTGTGTGTGTGTGTGAGGCTCGTACTAGTGTCCAGGCAGTGCTGTGTGTCTTGTTTCTCCAGGTTGACCTGTTGCATGGTTCTGCTCAGATCCACTCCCTGTAGCCTCGCATTCTGCTGGGCCAGCTTCCTCTCTACCTCCCTCAGCTCCAGCTGGAAGTGCACACACACACACACGCCGAGGACAGTCAGGGTCTGGGCACGTGTGTGTGTAGAGGTTTCTGTGTGTTGTGTGTGTGTGTGTGTGTACCAGGTAGCGGTCCATCATGGAGACATCCTGCAGACAGGCCTTGGCAGTGTCCTCCTCGCAGGACAGACAGGACAGCTGTTCCTCCTGCTCCTCCACCTCAGCCCGCAGCCTCTCCAGCTCCCTGCCCAGAGCCTGCAGCCGCCCCCGCACCTCCGGGAGCTCCCGCTCCTGCAGGGACACCAAGGACTGTCTGGGGGGGGGGGGGGGGGGGGGGGGGGGGGAGGAGGAGGATGGGGAGGTAAGAGAAAGTGGGGGTGGGGGCCGGGCGTTAAAACCTGGGTTGAACGCTGCACATCTGTGTATCATTTGTATTATTTGTTATTTGTATCATATTTGTAGTGTATTTTACATTGTATTCATTTTGATTCTATTATTAGTATGCCACATATGTTTGCTCATTTCTGTTCTATGTTTGCTCATTTCTGCCACAGTGAATTCTATGTTTGTTAATCTTGCATAGCGAATAAACCCCATTCTGATCTGGAGGTTGTCCTCCTCCAGGTCATATGCCCAGCTGTCCTGGAGGAGGACGCTGGACCACAGGATTGTCCTGACCTGAGGCAGGCTGGCACCTTGCATGGCACCTTCACCCACATCCGTGTGCCAGTGTGAAGGGAGGCAAGAAAGGCGAGCGCTTTGAGAGCCGCTGAGGTAGAACAGCGCTATATAAACGCAATTTATCAAACTCAAATCAACATTTATTTGTACATTGCTTTTTACAAGCAGTGTCACAGAGGGCTTCACATATGCCCATAGAACTGCCCCTCATATGCCCATAGAACTGCCCCTCATATGCCCATAGAACTGCCCCTCAACCAACCTAAACCTTCAAGGAAGACAAGGAAAAACTCCCAGAAAAACTCACTAGGGAGGAAAAGATTTAAGAAACCTTGGAAGGAGCAGTTCAGTGAGGGAGAGGAGCAGAACACAGGTCATATCTCTAGAGAGATCTTATCTGCTGAAGGTATAGACCAGTGGTAGCTCTGGTCCTCAGGGCCCGCTGTCCTGACAGTTCTAGATGTTTCCCTGCTCCGGCACACCTGATTCTAATGAAGGGTCATTATGAGGCTTCTACAGAGCTTCATAACGACCATTCGTTAGAATCAGGGGTTGTAGAACAGGGAAACATCTAGAACTGTCAGGACAGTGACCCTCGAGGACCAGGGTTTGACACCGCTGGTCTAGATGGATGAGTTGAGTCACAGCAGAGAGAAAGAACCAGTTCAGACACAGATATGCACATCTGTCTCCCCCCGGTGGCAGAAACTGGAACTACACAGTCTTCCATCCAGCCCAGCCAAGGGTGTAGGAAACAGGATGTAGGAGCCTAGAGAACTAAGGACTAAAAACCAGGATACAGGGATCTAGGGAGCAGGATCTAGGAAACAAGGGACTTGGAACCAGGACACAGGAAACTAGAGAGTAGGAACCAGGACATAGGAAACTAGAGAGTAGGAACCAGGCTCTAAGGATCCAGGGTCACACCCAACCCCCGACCCCTGACCTGACCTGACAGGCTTGAGAGCCATGATGTCGTCCCTCTTCCTCTCCTTCTTGCGGAGGTCCTGCTCGGTGCTCTTCAGCCTGTCTGGGACCAGGCGCAGCTTGGCCTGCATGTCTCCCACCACCTCCTGCAGGTCCCCCTCAGAGGGGAAGGTCCTCTGGCACACAGGGCAGCAGGGCTCCCCTTCCTCTGTCAGCTGGCTGATGAACTGGCTGTACACCGCTGTGGCCCCCGCCAGCATGGCTGCAACACAGAGAGACATGCTGAACACGCCAGCATGGCTGCAACACAGAGAGACATGTTGAACACGCCAGCAACACGCAGAGACATGCTGAACACGCCAACATGGCTGCAACACAGAGAGACATGCTGAACACGCCAGCAACACACAGAGACATGCTGAACACGCCAGCAACACGCAGAGACATGCTGAACACGCCAGCAACAGGCAGAGACATGCTGAACACGCCAGCAACACACAGAGACATGCTGAACACGCCAGCAACACGCAGAGACATGCTGAACACGCCAGCAACACGCAGAGACATGCTGAACACGCCAGCAATACGCAGAGACATGCTGAACACGCCAGCATGGCTGCAACACACAGAGACATGCTGAACACGCCAGCAACACACAGAGACATGCTGAACACGCCAGCAACACGCAGAGACATGCTGAACACGCCAGCAACACGCAGAGACATGCTGAACACGCCAGCAATACGCAGAGACATGCTGAACACGCCAGCATGGCTGCAACACACAGAGACATGCTGAACACGCCAGCAACACACAGAGACATGCTGAACACGCCAGCAACACGCAGAGACATGCTGAACACGCCAGCAACACGCAGAGACATGCTGAACACGCCAGCAATACGCAGAGACATGCTGAACACGCCAGCATGGCTGCAACACACAGAGACATGCTGAACACGCCAGCATGGCTGCAACACAGAGAGACATGCTGAACACGCCAGCATGGCTGCAACACAGAGAGACATGCTGAACACGCCAGCATGGCTGCAACACACAGAGACATGCTGAACACGCCAGCAACACAGAGAGACATGCTGAACACGCCAGCATGGCTGCAACACAAAGAGACATGCTGAACACGCCAGCAACACGCAGAGACATGCTGAACACGCCAGCAACACACAGAGACATGCTGAACACGCCAGCAACACGCAGAGACATGCTGAACACGCCAGCAACACACAGAGACATGCTGAACACACCAGCAACACGCAGAGACATGCTGAACACGCCAGCAACACACAGAGACATGCTGAACACGCCAGCAACACACAGAGACATGCTGAACACGCCAGCAACACGCAGAGACATGCTGAACACGCCAGCAACACGCAGATACATGCTGAACACGCCAGCAATACGCAGAGACATGCTGAACACGCCAGCATGGCTGCAACACACAGAGACATGCTGAACACGCCAGCAACACACAGAGACATGCTGAACACGCCAGCAACACGCAGAGACATGCTGAACACGCCAGCAACACGCAGAGACATGCTGAACACGCCAGCAATACGCAGAGACATGCTGAACACGCCAGCATGGCTGCAACACACAGAGACATGCTGAACACGCCAGCATGGCTGCAACACAGAGAGACATGCTGAACACGCCAGCATGGCTGCAACACAGAGAGACATGCTGAACACGCCAGCATGGCTGCAACACACAGAGACATGCTGAACACGCCAGCAACACAGAGAGACATGCTGAACACGCCAGCATGGCTGCAACACAAAGAGACATGCTGAACACGCCAGCAACACGCAGAGACATGCTGAACACGCCAGCATGGCTGCAACACAGAGAGACATGCTGAACACGCCAGCAACACGCAGAGACATGCTGAACACGCCAGCATGGCTGCAACACAGAGAGACATGCTGAACACGCCAACAACACACAGAGACATGCTGAACACGCCAACAACATACAGAGACATGCTGAACACGCCAACAACACACAGAGACATGCTGCACACGCCAATATGGCTGCAACACACATAGACATGCTGAACACGCCAGCAACACACAGAGACATGCTGAACACGCCAACATGGCTGCAACACGCAGAGACATGCTGAACACGCCAGCATGGCTGCAACACAGAGAGACATGCTGAACACGCCAACAACACATAGAGACATGCTGAACACGCCAACAACACACAGAGACATGCTGAACACGCCAATATGGCTGCAACACACATAGACATGCTGAACACGCCAGCAACACACAGAGACATGCTGCACACGCCAACATGGCTGCAACACACAGAGACATGCTGAACACGCCAGCAACACACAGAGACATGCTGAACACGCCAGCAACACACAGAGACATGCTGAACACGCCAGCAACACACAGAGACATACTGAACACGCCAACATGGCTGCAACACACAGAGACATGCTGAACACGCCAGCAACACACAGAGACATGCTGAACACGCCAGCAACACGCAGAGACATGCTGAACACGCCAACAACACGCAGAGACATGCTGAACACACCAGCAACACACAGAGACATGCTGAACATACGGGCACGTTAACATGCACGGCAAACAGCATGGCCCCAAAAAACACACACACACACACACAAAGGTTGTCTACACGTACACATCTATATCCCCTGACAACATGGATGCACAACACACACACCTGAAACTGTTACATACATACTGCTGTGACCCCCCCCGACAGACCCCCCCCCCCCCACTGACCCCTCTGTTTGGAGGTCTTGTCCAGGTCTTCCTGCAGTCTGTCCAGTTCATGCTCCAGACCCTGGCTGCCACACACGGCAGAGAGCTGCTCCTCACAGCTGGACAGCTGCTGCTCTTTACTCCTCAGCTCTGCAACACTGTGGCTCCTGTTCTGCTCCCCTGACGCCAGCTCCTTACTGCACACACACACACACACACACACACACAGAAAGAGATATGAACGCAGAGACAAACCACTGGTCCTTAATGGCTTGGCCAACTGCCCAAAACTAATTAGTGCTAAGAGGGGTAGATTCACCAGACTGGTTGGCTAACTGGTGAACTAGCTGACTAGCTGTCTGGCTAACTGATGGACTAGCTGGCTGACTGGCTAACTGATGGACTAGCTGGCTAGCTGGCTAACTGGTGGACTAGCTGTCTGGCTGGCTAACTGATGGACTAGCTGGCTGGCTGGCTAACTGGTGGACTAGCTGTCTGGCTGGCTAACTGATGGACTAGTTGGCTGTCAGGCTAACTTATGGACTAGCTGGCTGGCTGGCTAGCTGATAGACTAGCTGACTAGCTGTCTGGTTAACTGATGGACTAGCTGTCTGGCTGGTTAACTGATGGACTAGCTGTCTGGCTGGTTAACTGATGGACTAGCTGTCTGGCTGGTTAACTGATGGACTAGCTGGCTGGCTGGTTAACTGATGGACTAGCTGGCTGGCTGGTTAACTGATGGACTAGCTGGCTGGCTGGTTAACTGATGGACCTAGCTGTCTGGCTGGTTAACTGATGGACTAGCTGTCTGGTTAACTGATGGACTAGCTGTCTGGTTTAACTGATGGACTAGCTGTCTGGTTAACTGATGGACTAGCTGTCTGGCTAACATGATGGACTAGCTGTCTGGCTAACTGATGGGCTAGCTGTCTGGCTGGCTGGCTGCGTGGCTGGTATACTGCCTGACGGCCTTGCTGCCTGGCTGAACAGCAGTCCTGTGTGTGCTGTCATACTTAAGCGAGGCCAGCTTTTCTCTGGTGGCGTGGATCTGGCGGCTGTGGGCATGTATCCAGTCCTCTAGCTCCGTTCTTGTTGGGGAAGTGTCCCATGAGAGACACCAGCGCCTCCTGGTGCCTGGCCTTGATCTTCCTCACCAGCTCCTCCTTCTCTACGCTTCAGGGGGCAGGGGCACCGAGGGGCAAATCAGACTAACTTGTAGGGTATTGAACTGGTGTTTATGCGGTGTGGGGTGGCAGGCAAATAGCATCACTTATCTCTCCATTCATCCTTCCAAGTACTTTGACAGTAGTAGCAGTATTAGCTAGTATTTTACAGTATTTACCAGTCTTTCCTACAACTTGACAGTAGTTAGCAGTATTATCTAGTATTTTACAAGTAGTCACCAGTATTTTACAGTATTTCCTAGAACTTGATAGTAGTTAGCTGTATTATCTAGTATTTTACAGTAGTCACTAGTATTTCCTAGAACTTGACAGTAGTCAGCAGGTATGACAGTATTTCCTAGTACTTGACAGTAGTCAGCAGTATTTGACAGTATTTCCTTGTACTTGACAGTTGATGCTGTATCTGCCTATCACTGCGGGGTGGATCAAAACAGCCAGTGGTCCTTGGTGTGAGGGAGGGGGGTCCCACCTTTTGCTTGGAGAGCATGTCTACCTCCCGTACGGGCACTAGTGTGTGTGGTCAGGGTCTGCATCTCCTGGTCCAGCCGGCGCTGGGTCTGGTCCAGGTCAGTCTTCTCCTTCTGCAGTCCCACCACTCTCCACCCTCAGAGCCTCCACACTGGAGCTCTGCACTGCACTCTGGAGCTCCCTCTCCGGGGCAGAGATAAGAGGAAGGGGAGTGAAGGAGAGGATAAGAGAGAGGGAGGAGAGGGAGTGAAGGAGAGGATAAGAGAGAGGGAGGAGAGGGAGTGAAGGAGAGGATAAGGAGAGAGGGAGAGGGAGGAGAGGGAGCAGGAGAGAAGGAGAGGATAAGAGAGAGGGAGAGGGGAGGAGAGGGGAGAGAAGGAGAGGATAAGAGAGAGGGAGAGGGAGGAGAGGGAGGAGAAGGAGAGGATAGAGAGAGAGGGAGAGGGAGGGAGGAGAGGTAAGGAAGGAGGAGATAAAAGAGAGAGAGAGGGTGGAGGGGAAAAGGTAAAGATAGAATGCGCATTGGGTCATTTCTATCTCCAGTTTCTTGTTTGCCTAGAGGAGGAACCCCTTCAGCTTCCCATCCATCCACCCATCCATCCATCCTTCCATCCCATCCCTCAATCCTTCTGCGTCCATCTCTCCATTTTCACCTTGGCTTGCTCCATTTACAGCTCCTGTTTTCTATATTAGCTTCCCTCCCTCCTTCCCTCCCCCCCCCCTCCTCCCCCTCCCTTCCCTCCCTCCCTCCCCTCTCACCGCCTTCCCCATCTCCAGATCCAGCTCCTGCAGTCTATATGAGCCTCCCTCCCTCCCTCCCTCCCCCCCCCCCCCCCCCCCCCCCCCCCCCCCCTCCTCACCGCCTTCCCCCATCTCCAGATCCAGCTCCTGCAGTCTATATGAGCCTCCCTCCCTCCCCTCCTCCTCACACGCCTTCCCCAGCTCCAGATCCAGCTCCTGCAGCCTGGTGGATGATCCTTGCAGGTGGTTCAGCTCCTGGGTGATGGTGTGCAGCTCCTCCTGCCTCTTCTCCAGTAGGGATGTCTTGAGCCTCCACATTGCTCTCCAGACCCGTCTTCTTGTCCCGCAGATCATCCATGCTGCGCTGTTTCTGCTGCTCTCTGTCCTGCAAGTTCCCTCTGCACACACAGTACACAAGCTCCAAGCTCTTAGACTACTATGACTACATGTATCTACATTTACATGACGCTTTACTTTTATAACGTGTATAAACGTTATTGACATGTTTTTGGGGGGTTCTCTGTATCTGTGCAGTTGTGAAAGTGCCTGCTATGCTATTGGATAGGCCAGGCTTCCTACCGTGATCTGATTGGCTGCATCTGTTTCCTGGTTCAGCCTCTCGTTGACCTGGCGATGGAAGCTTTGCAGCTGGTGTCGGCTGAAGGGGGTGCGGTCATAACCCTCCATATCCAGGAAGGAGGACAAAGAACGCACCTGGGAGACACACACACACACGCGCATAAAGACACAGACACACACGCACACATAAAGACACAGACACACACACACACACATAAAGACACAGACACACACACACATAAAGACACAGACACACACACACATAAAGACACAGACACACACACACGTACACACAGACGCCAAAGTTAAGGACAGCAGAATTCCAGTGCTTTCCGTGTTAGTGTGTGTTTGTGTGTGTTGGTGCGTAAAGGGACCCTGCATGTGTGTATTAATGTGTGTTAGCCTGTGTTAGAGTGTGTTTGCATGTGTCAGTGTGTGTAAGCGTGTGTTAGTGTGTGTTAGCCTGTGTTGGCGTGTGTTAGCCTGTGTTAGCGTGTGTTGGCGTGTGTTAGCCTGTGTTAGTGTGTTAGCGTGTGTTAGCATGTGTTAGTGTGTGTTAGCCTGTGTTAGTGTGTGTTAGTGTATGTTAGCGTGTGTTAGCATGTGTTAGTGTGTGTCAGTGTGTGTTAGCATGCGTTAGTGTGTGTCAGAGTGTGTTAGCATGCACTAGTGTGTGTCAGTATGCGTTAGTGTGTGTTAGTGTGTGTTAGCATGTGTTAGAGTGTGTTAGCATGTGTTAGCGTGTGTTAGCATGTGTTAGCGTGTATTAGCATGTGTTAGCGTGTGTTAGCGTGTGTTAGTGTATGTTAATGTGTGTTAGCGTGTGTTAGTGTATGTTAATGTGTGTTAGCGTGTGTTATCTCACCTGAGCATCACGGTTCTTCAGGGTCTGCTGATGCCGATCTGACTCCAGCTGGAGACGACCTGAGAACCAGAGGTCAGAGGTCATCATCCCACCCAAACAAACCCACAAACCCAGACAACCCAACAAGATCAGATAATCCTACCAGATCCTACCTAGCTAATCCTATCAGATCCTACCTAGCCAATCCTACCAGATCCTACCAAGATAATCCTACCAGATCCTACCTAGCTAATCCTACCAGATCCTACCTAGCAAATCCTACCAGACCCTACCTAGCTAATCCTACCAGATCCTACCTAGCTAATCCTACCAGATCCTACCTACCAGATCCTACCAGATCCTACCTAGCTAATCCTACCAGATCCTACCTAGCTAATCCTACCAGATCCTACCTAGCTAATCCTACCAGATCCTACCTAGCTAATCCTACCAGATCCTACCTAGCTAATCCTACCAGATCCCACCTAGCTAATCCTACCAGATCCCACCTAGCAAATCCTACCAGACCCTACCTAGCTAATCCTACCAGATCCCACCTAGCTAATCCTACCAGATCCTACCTAGCAAATCCTACCAGACCCTACCTAGCTAATCCTACCAGATCCTACCTAGCTAATCCTACCAGATCCTACCTAGCTACTCCTACCAGATCCTACCTAGCAAATCCTACCAGATCCTACCTAGCAAATCCTACCAGATCCTACCTAGCTAATCCTACCAGATCCTACCTAGTTTATCCTACCAGATCCTACCTAGCTAATCCTACCAGATCCTACCTAGCTAATCCTACCAGATCCTACCTAGCTAATCCTACCAGATCCTACCTAGCTAATCCTACCAGATCCTACCTAGCTAATCCTACCAGATCCTACCTGCTAAATCTACCAGATCCTACCTGGCTAATCCTACCAGCTCCTACCTAGCTAATCCTACCAGCTCCTACCTAGCTAATCCTACCAGCTCCTACCTAGCTAATCCTACCAGATCCTACCTAGCTAATCCTACCAGATCCTACCTAGCTAATCCTACCAGATCCTACCTAGCTAATCCTACCAGATCCTACCTGCCTAATCCTACCAGATCCTACCTGCCTAATCCTACCAGATCCTACCTAGCTAATCCTACTAGTTAGGGATCAGCGGTTAAGTAGTTGGGCTCAGGATCAGAAGGTTGTAAATCCTGGCTGTGACTACATGACGTTGTGTCCTTGGGCAAGACACTTCACGCTACTTTCCTCAGGGGCGAATATCCCTGTATTTGCTGTAAATCACTCTGGATAAGAGCGTCTGATCAATGACTAAATGTAAATGTTCTAGCTCCTACCTAGCTAATCCTACCAGCTAGAGAACAGGTGGCAGAGTATATGGGTGTAGATGGAGGAACCCAGAATCCAGCCTCACCTTGCTCCACCAGCAGGTCAGATTTGATAGTGTTCAGCCTCTGGCACTCGCGGCCAGCCCTCTCCAGCTCCCTCTGGCAGTCCCCCAGCCTCTTCTCCTTCTCCCTCACCGTACGCTGGTGGTTCTGGTACATCTCCTGGAGCTCCGCGTCCGAACCCTGGAACACCTGTAGCAACAAGCACACACAGGTCTTACACACTAACACACAGGTCTTACACACTAACACACAGGTTTTACACACTAACACACAGGTCTTACACACTAACACACAGGTCTTAGACACTAACACACAGGTCTTACACACTAACACACGCGTCTTACACACTAACACACGCGTCTTACACACTAACACACAGGTCTTACACACTAACACACAGGTCTTACACACTAACACACACATCTTACACACTAACACAGGTCTTACACACTAACACACGTCTTACACACTAACACACACGTCTTACACACTAACACACACGTCTTACACACATCTTACACACCAACACACAGGTCTTACACACTAACACACACGTCTTACACACTAACACACAGGACTTGCACACTAACACACACGTCTTACACACTAACACACGTCTTACACACTAACACACGTCTTACACACTAACACAGGTCTTACACACTAACACACACGTCTTACACACATCTTACACACTTACACACAGGTCTTACACACTAACACACGTCTTACACACTAACACACAGGTCTTACACACTAACACACGTCTTACACACATCTTACACACCAACACACAGGTCTTACACACTAACACACACGTCTTACACACTAACACACAGGACTTGCACATTAACACACACGTCTTACACACTAACACACACGTCTTACACACTAACACACGTCTTACACACGAACACAGGTCTTACACACTAACACACACGTCTTACACACATCTTACACACTTACACACAGGTCTTACACACTAACACACGTCTTACACACTAACACACAGGTCTTACACACTAACACACGTCTTACACACTAACACACGTCTTACACACTAACACACACGTCTTACACACTAACACACAGGTCTTACACACTAACACACACGTCTTACACACTAACACACAGGTCTTACACACTAACACACGTCTTACACACTAACACACAGGTCTTACACACTAACACACGTCTTACACACTAACACACGTCTTACACACTAACACACACGTCTTACACACTAACACACAGGTCTTACACACTAACACACACGTCTTACACACTAACACACACGTCTTACACACTAACACACAGGTCTTACACACTAACACATCCTATAAAAAAGTATTTAATACCTCACCTGAACACCTCAGCCTCACCTGAACGTCAGCCTCACCTGAACACCTCAGCCTCACCTGAACACCTCAGCCTCACCTGAACACCTCAGCCTCACCTGAACCTCAGCCTCACCTGAACACCTCAGCCTCACCTGAACACCTCAGCCCCACCTGAACACCTCAGCCTCACCTGAACACCTCAGCCTCACCTGAACACCTCAGCCTCACCTGAACACCTCAGCCTCACCTGAACACCTCAGCCTCACCTGCTCCATCTTCTGCTCCAGCTCCTGGTTATCTTCTTCCATCTGTTTCCTCCTGCTGTCCAGAGCCTTGATGTCATTATCCAGCTTCATCACCTTCCCCAGGTGGTCATCAATCTCCCCCAGACGCACCTGCAACACACTGCACATTTAGGAACACACACACACATCTGGAGCACAAGTGCATTCACACACACACACATGCTTGTGCAACACAGATCACTTCAGAGCGCGCGCACCTGCGACACAGCGCAGGAGGAAACGCCCACACAACTCAAATGCACATCTGAAACAGCGCGTTCAGATCAACGCATCTGCTCCAACCAATCAACCAATCAACCAATGGGGTGTTGGGAGGGGGGCAGGACCCACCTCCAGGGGCTCGATCTGGCTGTCGATCTGGCAGACGCTGTCCTTGGATGAAGCCAGCTGGGCCTCCTTGGTCCCCAGCAGGTCCCTGATCTCCTGGGCCTTGTCCTTGTTCTGTTTCAGGTAGCGAAGCTCCACCTGGCACTCTTTGACCAGCGCTCTCTGGTCCTTACACAGCTGATGCAGGTGCTCCAGGGCCTTGATGTACCTGAGGAGGCAGGGGACATCAGGGGACACGCATCAGGGGACACACATCAGGGGACACACATCAGGGGACACACATCAGGGGACACACATCAGGGGACACACATCAGGGGACACACATCAGGGGACACACATCAGGGGACACACATCAGGGGACATCAGGGGACACACATCAGGGGACACACATCAGGGGACACGCATCAGGGGACACGCATCAGGGGACACGCATCAGGGGACACGCATCAGGGGACACGCATCAGAGGACACGCATCAGGGGACACACATCAGGGGACACACATCAGGGGACACACATCAGGGGACACACATCAGGGGACACACATCAGGGGACACGCATCAGGAGACACACATCAGGGGACATCAGGGGACACACATCAGGGGACACACATCAGGGGACACGCATCAGGGGACACGCATCAGGGGACACGCATCAGGGGACACGCATCAGGGGACACGCATCAGAGGACACGCATCAGGGGACACACATCAGGGGACACACATCAGGGGACACACATCAGGGGACACACATCAGGGGACACACATCAGGGGACACACATCAGGGGACATCAGGGGACACACATCAGGGGACACACATCAGGGGACACGCATCAGGGGACAAGAACCAAGCGCTCCCAGAACACTGTCAGCATCGCCGAACTGTCCACCCTGTCTGCCCTGTCCACCCTGGACACCCTGTCTGCCCTGTCCACCCTGGACACCCTGTCCACCCTGTCTGCCCTGGACACCCTGTCCGCCCTGGACACCCTGGACACCCTGTCTGCCCTGGGACACCCTGGACACCCTGTCTGCCCTGGGACACCCTGTCTGCCCTGTCCACCCTGGACACCCTGGACACCCTGTCTGCCCTGGACACCCTGTCCGCCCTGGACACCCTGGACACCCTGTCTGCCCTGGGACACCCTGGACACCCTGTCTGCCCTGGGACACCCTGTCCACCCTGGACACCCTGTCTGCCCTGTCCACCCTGGACACCCTGGACACCCTGTCTGCCCTGGACACCCTGTCCGCCCTGGACACCCTGGACACCCTGTCTGCCCTGGGACACCCTGGACACCCTGTCTGCCCTGGGACACCCTGTCCACCCTGGACACCCTGTCCACCCTGGACACCCTGTCTGCCCTGGGACACCCTGTCTGCCCTGTCCACCCTGGACACCCTGGACACCCTGTCTGCCCTGGACACCCTGTCCGCCCTGGACACCCTGGACACCCTGTCTGCCCTGGACACCCTGGACACCCTGTCTGCCCTGGACACCCTGTCCGCCCTGGACACCCTGGACACCCTGTCCGCCCTGGACACCCTGGACACCCTGTCTGCCCTGGACACCCTGTCTGCCCTGGACACCCTGTCTGCCCTGGACACCCTGTCTTCCCTGGACACCCTGTCTGCCCTGGACACCCTGTCTGCCCTGGACACCCTGTCTGCCCTGGACACCCTGTCCGCCCGCTACCTGGTGGCTGAGAAGATGTCGTCGAACTTCTGCTTGAGGGCCCGGCCCTCGCTGAGAGGCCAGTTGGACTCCTCCTGGTGGCAGAAGATGACGTGGTTGAGCACAGCCTTGGACACACCCAGAGCTGCCACCATCTCCCGGTCCAGCTCTGCACACTTGGAGCTCAAGCTGACCCTCTCACCATGCCTGGGGGGGGGGGGGGGGGACAGAGACAGAGGGAGAGTTTGTGTGTGTGTGTGTGTGTGTGTGTGAGAGAGAGAGAGAGAGAGCAAGGGCAAAGGTGTTTGCCAGGGATGTAACCTATCACCAACTCTATTCAATATATGCATTAATGAACTAGCAGGGTTGTTCTACAATCTGCAACACCTGGCCTCATTCTAAACAATAAAGAAGTCCAATTCTGGAGGAGAGTGCATGATGGAGAGGAGGAGAGAGGAGGAGAGTGCATGCTGGAGAGGAGGAGAGAGGAGGAGAGAGGAGGAGAGAGGAGGAGAGAGGAGGAGAGAGGAGGAGAGAGGAGGAGAGAGGAGAGTGCATGCTGGAGAAGAGGAGAGAGAGGAGGAGAGAGGAGAGTGCATGCTGGAGAGGAGGAGAGAGGAGGAGAGAGGATGAGAGAGGAGGAGAGAGGAGGAGAGAGGAGAGTGCATGCTGGAGAGGAGGAGAGAGGAAGAGTTAGAAGGAGTTAGGAGGAGAGAGAGCGCATGCTGGAGAGGAGGAGAGAGGAGGAGTTAGGAGGAGAGAGAGCGCATGCTGGAGAGAAGGAGTAAGGAGGAGAGAGAGTGCATGCTCGAGAGGAGGAGTTAGGAGGAGTTAGGAGGAGTTAGGAGGAGAGAGAGCGCATGCTGGAGAGGAGGAGTTAGGAGGAGTTAGGAGGAGAGAGAGCGCATGCTGGAGAGGAGGAGTTAGGAGGAGTTAGGAGGAGAGAGAGCGCATGCTGGAGAGGAGGAGTTAGGAGGAGAGAGAGTGCATGCTCGAGAGGAGGAGTTAGGAGGAGTTAGGAGGAGTAAGAGCACATGCTGGAGAGGAGGAGTTAGGAGGAGAGAGAGTGCATGCTGGAGAGGAGGAGTTAAGAGTAGTTAGGAGGAGTTAGGAGGAGAGAGAGAGCATGCTGGAGAGGAGGAATTAGCAGGAGTTAGGAGGAGAGAGAGTGCATGCTGGAGAGGAGGAGTTAGGAGGAGTTAGGAGGAGAGAGAGCGCATGCTGGAGAGGAGGAGGTGCCCTACTTGATCCTGGTGATGACTCCCTCCAGGGTCTTGAATGCCGGCTCGCTCCTCTTGCCCTTCTGAGTGCTCTGCATGGACCTCTGCACAGCCACCTTGTCCCCGTTCACATCGGTGAACTGCAGTCTGATCTGTGCTCGCACGTCCGTCTCATTGGCGTCCTGGCAGAAACACACACTCAGAGCTTTATGGAGAATGGTTTATGAAGCGCTCTGTCAAGGTTGTACACAGTAAAAAACAAATGATCATACAAACACTCGCGGCATTCTGATACCTTAAAACATACATGTGAAACAACAGCTCGTGCAGGGCAGTACGATGTACCCCACTGCAATGGTGTGTGTATGTGGACACATGTCTACACACATGTCTACACACATGTATACACACATGTATACACACATGTATACACACATGTATATGGCCATGCTGGTATCCCGTGTTTTGGTGGGCGTCTCACCTTTGGGTCGTGGACAAACGCGGACCCCTTACTTCCTGGAGGAAAGTCCCCTGTTGTGATGTATCTTAAACACTCTATAATGGTCTGGGAGAGAGAGGGGGAGGAGGGGGGAGGATGAGGGAGGGAGGAGAGGGGAGGAAGAGAGAGGGAGGATGGGGGAGGAAGATGAGAGGGAGGAGGGGGGAGGAAGAGAGAGGGAGAAGAGGGGAGGATGGGGGAGGGGGAGGATGAGGGAGGGAGGAGGAAGGGGAGGAAGAGAGAGGGAGAAGAGGGGAGGAAAAGAGAGGGAGGAGAGGGGAGGAAGAGGAAGAGAGGGAGGAGAGGGGAGGAAGAGGAAGAGAGGGAGGAGAGGGGAAGAAGAGAGGGAGGAGAGGGGAGGAAGAGAGAGGGAGGAGAGGGGAGGAAGAGGGAGGAAGATGAGAGGGAGGAGGGAAGTAGAAAAAGGGAAAGAGAGCGAGGGATGAAGAGGAGAGATGAGTGATCACAGTCCCAGAGATCTTCACAAAGAGACCATATGAAGGACAACTGTCAGCATGTTACTCCAGCAGGTCCAGAGGACACGCATGTTCAGTCTGACCTGGTCCAGAGGACACGCATGTTCAGTCTGACCTGGTCCAGAGGACACGCATGTTCAGTCTGACCTGGTCCAGAGGACACGCATGTTCAGTCTGACCTGGTCCAGAGGACACGCATGTTCAGTCTGACCTGGTCCAGAGGACACGCATGTTCAGTCTGACCTGGTCCAGAGGACACGCATGTCCCCCACATGTTGTGTTCTGAAGGTTTCCTACCGTCTTCCCAGCCCCGTTAGGTCCGACCAGCACTGTCAGAGGGCTGAAGAAGGCGATGATCTGCTTGTCTTTATCTTCCACCCCGAAGCTCCGAACCCCCAGAATACTCATCTTCTCGATCTTGGACATCTTTCTGCATTCAGTGTGACTTAGCTGGCAACAGCTGGTGATCTAGGACAAAATAAAACAGCTAGTTAAAACAGTCAGCAAAGCAGGGCAGATGAAACAGTCAGCACAGCAGAACAGTCATACAGGCACATTATCAGCCAGATGAAACAGTCAGCACAGCAGAACAGTCATACAGGCACATTATCAGCCAGATGAAACAGTCAGCACAGCAGAACAGTCATACAGGCACATTATCAGCCAGATGAAACAGTCAGCACAGCAGAACAGTCATACAGGCACATTATCAGCCAGATGAAACAGTCAGCACAGCAGAACAGTCATACAGGCACATTATCAGCCAGATGAAACAGTCAGCACAGCAGAACAGTCATACAGGCACATTATCAGCCAGATGAAACAGTCAGCACAGCAGAACAGTCATACAGGCACATTATCAGCCAGATGAAACAGTCAGCACAGCAGAACAGTCATACAGGCACATTATCAGCCAGATTAAACAGTCAGTACAGCAGAACAGTCATACAGGCACATTATCAGCCAGATTAAACAGTCAGTACAGCAGAACAGTCATACAGACACATTATCAGCCAGATGAAACAGTCAGCACAGCAGAACAGTCATATAGGCACATTATCAGCCAGATGAAACAGTCAGCACAGCAGAACAGTCATGCAGGCACATTATCAGCCAGATGAAACAGTCAGCACAGCAGAACAGTCATACAGGCACATTATCAGCCATATGAAACAGTCAGCACAGCAGAACAGTCATACAGGCACATTATCAACCAGATGAAACAGTCAGCACAGCAGAACAGTCATACAGGCACATTATCAGCCAGATGAAACAGTCAGCACAGCAGAACAGTCATGCAGGCACATTATCAGCCAGATGAAACAGTCAGCACAGCAGAACAGTCATACAGGCACATTATCAGCCATATGAAACAGTCAGCACAGCAGAACAGTCATGCAGACACATTATCAGCCAGATGAAACAGTCAGCACAGCAGAACAGTCATGCAGACACATTATCAGCCAGATGAAACAGTCAGCACAGCAGAACAGTCATGCAGACACATTATCAGCAGCTTTAACATCGTGTTAGCCGCAGAGCTGCTCCACAGTATATTTCTGTGTACTGTAGCTAGCTTAGCTAGGCTATCTGAAGTTACCAGATGGAAACTTAAGTGTCTCGCTGCTTCCTGTTCGGAGACACGCTGCTTCATGTGTGTGTACGGATTCTTATACAAATTAAACACATAATGAAGTGTTGTTTGGTTGCAGGTTCATAAACTTACCGCTTCCAGTAGGAGCGTGACGCTGTTATGCTGGGCATGCGCAGGAGCAGGAACACGCCCACACGCTGGATCAGGAACACACACACAAACACACACACTGGAGCAGGAACACACACACACACACACACACTGGAGCAGGAACACGCACACACAAACACACACACTGGAGCAGGAACACACACACACACACACACACACTGGAGCAGGAACACACACACACACACACAGGAGCAGGAATACACTCTTTGTCATGTTGTGCAACCACGTAGACCTGCCAAAGTTATGACATGGAGCCCAACAGATTGTCAGTTAACATTTCTTATCGTTAGATTATGTAATCGAATGACATGTCACTCATAAACTTAGATTAACATTCTAAACTAAGTATTGCAGTATCACATGGAGCAAACAACCTTCTCCAGAAGAGTTCACAACAAAATACAGAAGCAATGCTAACGAACAAACAATAATATAGAACTACGATCCAAATGCTGAACTGCCGTTGAAAGGTTGCAGTACCACCGTTTGAACACAGGAGAGCAGCAAAGCATTGGTGCATCTTGGACAAACAACCACAACATATGATACACCGGCCACACATCCCCTCATTTTAGAAAGCTGTTAGGCGTTATGCCATCAATTAGGTGGGTAGATTGTTAATGTGTTCGTTAACAAAGTGTGATTACCTTTTTCATGTGCCTGGTGTGGGATAATAATGTTGATTGATAGCACTGCAGTACTTCACACATATGGTGTTTTAAAATAGAGTGATGGCTGCAGCTGAAACCCTCCCAACACTAATGCATCCATAGACACCAGCTCCTTCAGTGTGTGTGTGTGTGTGTGTGTGTGTCGTCTCCTCCTTCCAAGCCGTAACCATAGCTTCAGTTCTCACCAAGTCTAACCGCAGAGGTAAACCTCAACCATGACCCCTATAGAAGAGGGTTGGATAGAAGGAGAGAGAGGGAGACAGAGGAGGAGAGGGAGAAAAAGAGCGGGGTAGAAGAGTGGGAGAAAAAGGGAGGAAGGAGGAGAGTGAGGAAAAGAGGGAGGGAGGGAGGAGGGACAGGCAGACAGGCAGACAGACAGACAGGCAGAAAGGCAGGCAGACAGACAGGCAGAAAGGCAGGCAGACAGACAGGCAGACAGACAGACAGGCAGAAAGGCAGGCAGACAGACAGGCAGACAGACAGACAGACAGACAGACAGACAGGCAGACAGACAGGCAGAAAGGCAGGCAGACAGACAGACAGGCAGAAAGGCAGGCAGACAGACAGACAGGCAGAAAGGCAGGCAGACAGACAGGCAGGCAGGCCAACAGGCAGAAAGGCAGGCAGACAGACAGGCAGACAGACAGACAGGCAGAAAGGCAGGCAGAAATACAGGCCGACAGGTAGACAGACAGGTCAACAGGCAGACAGGCAGGTTAGAAACTGCATCATATTTAGACCATCAACATTGTTCTCTGGAGGAGGAGGGATGACATGTAGACAGATAATGAAGAAGGGAAGTGAGATGGAGAGAAAGAGGAGGTAAAACCCCATCTGGGCTGGAAGGGAGAGAGAGGAGGAAGAGGAAGGGTGGGATGAAGGAGGGAGGTTTGGGATGTCAACACCGTGTTCTCTGGCCTGACGGGGGAGGAGAACGTGTCAAGGAAGCGAGAGAGGAGGAGAAGAGGGAGGAGGAAGAGGAGGAGATGGAAGAGAGGGAGGAGGAAGAAGAGGAGATTGAGGAGAGGGAGGAGGAAGAAGAGGAGGAGGAGAAGAGGGAGGAGGAAGAAGAGGAGGAGATGGAGGAGAGGGAGGAGGAAGAAGAGGAGGAGGAGAAGAGGGAGGAGGAAGAAGAGGAGGAGGAGAAGAGGGAGGAGGAAGAAGAGGAGGAGGAGAAGATGGAGGAGGAAGAAGAGGAGATGGAAGAGAGGGAGGAGGAGACAGAGAAGGGAGGTTGGAAGAAGGCGATAGAAAGAGGAGCTGGAGAGAGGGAGAACAGAACTGGAGGGTGAAGAGAACAGGAGAGAGGCGGAGGAGGAGGTGAAGGAAGAGGAGGAGGAGGCAGAGAAGGAAGAGGAGGAGGAGGGGAGGAGGAGGGGAGGAGGAAGAGGAGGAGGAGGAAGAGGGGAAGACCCTGATCAAACTGATAGTTGGCGTCAGTCCCTGGAGAGGAAGCAGCTTTACTGTCCAAGAAGAGGAGGATGTTTGTCTGGAGGCTTAAAGATACCTGAGGAGCAGAGACTCACCATGCTGCTGTCAACACAGAGACTCCCTGACATAGTCACCATGCTGCTGTCAGCACAGATACTCCCTGATACAGTCACCATGCTGCTGTCAACACAGAGACTCCCTGACACAGTCACCATGCTGCTGTCAACACAGATACTCCCTGACACAGTCACCATGCTGCTGTCAACACAGATACTCCCTGACACAGTCACCATGCTGCTGTCTACACAGAGACTCCCTGACACAGTCACCATGCTGCTGTCTACACAGAGACTCCCTGACACAGTCACCATGCTGCTGTCTACACAGAGACTCCCTGACACAGTCACCATGCTGCTGTCAACACAGAGACTCCCTGACACAGTCACCATGCTGCTGTCTACACAGAGACTCTCTGACACAGTCACCATGCTGCTGTCAACACAGAGACTCCCTGACACAGTCACCATGCTGCTGTCAACACAGAGACTCCCTGACACAGTCACCATGCTGCTGTCAACACAGAGACTCCCTGACACAGTCACCATGCTGCTGTCAACACAGAGACTCCCTGACACAGTCACCATGCTGCTGTCAACACAGAGACTCCCTGACACAGTCACCATGCTGCTGTCAACACAGAGACTCCCTGACACAGTCACCATGCTTCTGTCAACACAGAGACTCCCTGACACAGTCACCATGCTGCTGTCAACACAGAGACTCCCTGACACAGTCACCATGCTGCTGTCAGCACAGATACTCCCTGATACAGTCACCATGCTGCTGTCAACACAGAGACTCCCTGACACAGTCACCATGCTGCTGTCAACACAGATACTCCCTGACACAGTCACCATGCTGCTGTCTACACAGAGACTCCCTGACACAGTCACCATGCTGCTGTCAGCACAGATACTCCCTGACACAGTCACCATGCTGCTGTCAACACAGAGACTCCCTGACACAGTCACCATGCTGCTGTCAGCACAGATACTCCCTGACACAGTCACCATGCTGCTGTCAACACAGAGACTCCCTGACACAGTCACCATGCTGCTGTCAACACAGAGACTCCCTGACACAGTCACCATGCTGCTGTCAACCAGAGACTCCCTGACACAGTCACCATGCTGCTGTCTACACAGAGACTCCCTGACACAGTCACCATGCTGCTGTCAACACAGAGACTCCCTGACACAGTCACCATGCTGCTGTCAGCACAGATACTCCCTGACAGTCACCATGCTGCTGTCAACACAGAGACTCCCTGACAGTCACCATGCTGCTGTCAACACAGAGACTCCCTGACACAGTCACCATGCTGCTCTCAACACAGAGACTCCCTGACACAGTCACCATGCTGCTGTAAACACAGAGACTCCCTGACACAGTCACCATGCTGCTGTCAACACAGATACTCCCTGACACAGTCACCATGCTGCTGTCTACACAGAGACTCCCTGACACAGTCGCCATGCTGCTGTCAACACAGAGACTCCCTGACACAGTCACCATAATGCTGTCAACACAGAGACTCCCTGACACAGTCACCATGCTGCTGTCAACACAGAGACTCCCTGACACAGTCACCATGCTGCTGTCAACACAGAGACTCCCTGACACAGTCACCATGCTGCTGTCAACACAGAGACTCTCTGACACAGTCACCATGCTGCTGTCAACACATAGACTCCCTGACACAGTCACCATGCTGCTGTCAACCAGAGACTCCCTGACACAGTCACCATGCTGCTGTCAACACAGAGACTCCCTGACACAGTCACCATGCTGCTGTCAACACAGAGACTCCCTGACACAGTCACCATGCTGCTGTCTACACAGAGACTCCCTGACACAGTCACCATGCTGCTGTCAACACAGAGACTCCCTGACACAGTCACCATGCTGCTGTCAGCACATAGACTCCCTGACACAGTCACCATGCTGCTGTCAACACAGATACTCCCTGACAGTCACCATGCTGCTGTCAACACAGAGACTCCCTGACAGTCACCATGCTGCTGTCAACACAGAGACTCCCTGACACAGTCACCATGCTGCTCTCAACACAGAGACTCCCTGACACAGTCACCATGCTGCTGTAAACACAGAGACTCCCTGACACAGTCACCATGCTGCTGTCAACACAGATACTCCCTGACACAGTCACCATGCTGCTGTCTACACAGAGACTCCCTGACACAGTCGCCATGCTGCTGTCAACACAGAGACTCCCTGACACAGTCACCATAATGCTGTCAACACAGAGACTCCCTGACACAGTCACCATGCTGCTGTCAACACAGAGACTCCCTGACACAGTCACCATGCTGCTGTCAACACAGATACTCCCTGACACAGTCACCATGCTGCTGTCAACACAGAGACTCCCTGACACAGTCGCCATGCTGCTGTCAACACAGAGACTCCCTGACACAGTCACCATGCTGCTGTCAACACAGAGACTCCCTGACACAGTCACCATGCTGCTGTCAACACAGATACTCCCTGACACAGTCGCCATGCTGCTGTCAACACAGAGACTCCCTGACACAGTCGCCATGCTGCTGTCAACACAGAGACTCCCTGACACAGTCGCCATGCTGCTGTCAACACAGAGACTCCCTGACACAGTCACCATGCTGCTGTCAGCACAGATACTCCCTGACACAGTCGCCATGCTGCTCTCAACACAGAGACTCCCTGACACAGTCACCATGCTGCTGTCAACACAGAGACTCCCTGACACAGTCACCATGCTGCTGTCAACACAGATACTCCCTGACACAGTCACCATGCTGCTGTCAACACAGAGACTCTCTGACACGGTCACCATGGTGCCCATGGCAACCAGGCTGTGTAGGAAGGGGCGAAGAAATGCTAAATAAATGACACACAGAGGAAGATTTACATAAATTACTGCCAGGCACAGGTACATGAAGTCATGACACACACACACAAACACACACACATACACAAATACAAAAAAACACACACACACACAAACACACGTACACACACACAAATACACAAAAACACACACACACAAACACACACACAATCACATACAGTATATAATATATTCCTCCTATTATTTTCCTTCCAAATAGGCTGTGGTGTGCAGGATAATCTAGGGAGAGTTTAGAGAGGAGAACCGCGGCGAGGTGTGTGTGTGTGTGTGTGTTGGAGTGCGTGTGTGAATGCGTGAGCGTATGTATGTGTGAACCGTTCTGCTGAACAGGCAGATGGGACCAGAGGTCTGTTAGATGGTGGAAGCCCTGGTGTGGATGTCTCAACGCTCTGTCTTTGATCTGACTACAGAGAGACGTTCAACATGTGACTAGACCTCCCTCGATAAAACACACACACACACTCGCAAATACACACCAAGTAAATCCACACATGTAACATAACAACTTGACGTTCAAAATGATACTTGTCTTCTTCCTCCCAGTAGCACAGATGCGAGGGAAGGATTGAAAGGGAAAGAGGGAGGGATAGAGAGGGGAAGAAACAAATGATAAGATATAGAGGGGGGGGGGATTTAGCTAACTTCTTCCCTGCTTGAAGTGGTTCATCTTGTCAGTAGCCAGTCCTCCAGCACAGCCACTGGCCAACAGGGAGGGTGATTAACGATTCACAATCAGCTAAATGAAGGGAAACATGGAGATCAAGCGGTCGGAAAGCTCTTCCACTACCCCTCTAACCAAGAGCTGCAGCGGCTCATCACTATTATGAAGGCCCTTCCTGTCTGACATCTGTCAGAGAAAATACGTTTATATAATCTGACCTGCACTGTCTGTTTATATATAGTGACCTGCACTGTCTGTTTGTATATAGTGACCTGCACTGTCTGTTTGTATATAGTGACCTGCACTGTCTGTTTGTATATAGTGACCTGCACTGTCTGTTTGTATATAGTGACCTGCACTGTCTGTTTGTATATAGTGACCTGCACTGTCTGTTTGTATATAGTGACCTGCACTGTCTGTTTGTATATAGTGACCTGCACTGTCTGTTTATATATAGTGACCTGCACTGTCTGTTTGTATATAGTGACCTGCACTGTCTGTTTATATATAGTGACCTGCACTGTCTGTTTATATAATCTGACCTGCACTGTCTGTTTATATATAGTGACCTGCACTGTCTGTTTGTATATAGTGACCTGCACTGTCTGTTTGTATATGGTGACCTGCACTGTCTGTTTATATATAGTGACCTGCACTGTCTGTTTATATATAGTGACCTGCACTGTCTGTTTGTATATAGTGACCTGCACTGTCTGTTTATATATAGTGACCTGCACTGTCTATTTGTATATAGTGACCTGCACTGTCTGTTTATATATAGTGACCTGCACTGTCTGTTTGTATATAGTGACCTGCACTGTCTGTTTGTATATAGTGACCTGCACTGTCTGTTTATATATAGTGACCTGCACTGTCTGTTTATATAATCTGACCTGCACTGTCTGTTTATATATAGTGACCTGCACTGTCTGTTTGTATATGGTGACCTGCACTGTCTGTTTATATATAGTGACCTGCACTGTCTGTTTATATATAGTGACCTGCACTGTCTGTTTATATATAGTGACCTGCACTGTCAAAGTGCTTTTACTACACAAGTCAAAGTGCTGTACTGAACTCTACTGTACTGTACTGAACTCTACTGTACTGTACTGAACTCTACTGTACTGTACTGAACTCTACTGTACTGAACTGAACTCTACTGTACTGAACTGAACTTTACTGTACTGAACTCTACTGAACTGAACTCTACTGTACTGAACTCTACTGTACTGAACTCTACTGTACTGAACTGTACTGAACTGTACTGAACTGTACTGAACTGTACTGAACTGTACTGAACTGAACTGAACTGAACTTTACTGTACTGAACTCTACTGAACTGAACTCTACTGTACTGAACTCTACTGTACTGAACTCTACTGAACTGAACTCTACTGTACTGAACTGTACTGAACTGTACTGAACTGTACTGAACTGTACTGAACTGTACTGAACTGAACTCTACTGTACTGAACTGTACTGAACTGAACTCTACTGTACTGAACTGAACTCTACTGTACTGAACTCTACTGTACTGAACTCTACTGAACTGAACTGTACTGAACTGAACTGAACTCTACTGTACTGAACTCTACTGAACTGAACTCTACTGTACTGAACTGTACTGAACTGTATTGAACTGAACTCTACTGTACTGAACTCTACTGTACTGAACTGTACTGAACTGAACTTTACTGTACTGAACTCGACTGAACTGAACTCTACTGTACTGAACTGTACTGAACTCTACTGTACTGAACTGTACTGAACTGAACTCTACTGTACTGAACTCTACTGTACTGAACTCTACTGAACTGAACTCTACTGTACTGAACTGTACTGAACTGAACTTTACTGTACTGAACTCTACTGAACTGAACTCTACTGTACTGAACTCTACTGTACTGAACTGTACTGAACTGAACTCTACTGTACTGAACTGTACTGAACTGAACTCTACTGTACTGAACTCTACTGTACTGAACTCTACTGAACTGAACTCTACTGTACTGAACTGTACTGAACTGTACTGAACTGTACTGAACTGAACTCTACTGTACTGAACTGAACTCTACTGAACTGAACTGTACTGAACTCTACTGTACTGAACTCTACTGAACTGAACTCTACTGTACTGAACTGAACTGAACTGTACTGAACTGTACTGAACTGAACTGTACTGAACTGAACTCTACTGTACTGAACTCTACTGAACTGAACTCTACTGTACTGAACTGAACTGTACTGAACTGTACTGAACTGAACTGTACTGAACTGAACTCTACTGTACTGAACTCTACTGAACTGAACTGTACTGAACTGAACTGAACTCTACTGTACTGAACTCTACTGAACTGAACTCTACTGTACTGAACTGAACTGAACTGTACTGAACTGAACTGTACTGAACTCTACTGTACTGAACTGAACTCTACTGAACTGAACTGTACTGAACTCTACTGTACTGAACTCTACTGAACTGAACTCTACTGTACTGAACTGAACTGAACTGTACTGAACTGTACTGAACTGAACTGTACTGAACTGAACTCTACTGTACTGAACTCTACTGAACTGAACTGTACTGAACTGAACTGAACTCTACTGTACTGAACTCTACTGAACTGAACTCTACTGTACTGAACTGAACTGAACTGTACTGAACTGTACTGAACTCTACTGAACTGAACTGTACTGTACTGAACTCTACTGAACTGAACTCTACTGTACTGAACTGTACTGAACTGTATTGAACTGAACTCTACTGTACTGAACTGTACTGAACTGAACTCTACTGAACTGAACTCTACTGAACTGAACTCTACTGAACTGAACTCTACTGTACTGAACTGTACTGAACTGAACTTTACTGTACTGAACTCTACTGAACTGAACTCTACTGTACTGAACTCTACTGTACTGAACTCTACTGTACTGAACTCTACTGAACTGAACTCTACTGTACTGAACTGTACTGAACTGTACTGAACTGAACTCTACTGTACTGAACTGAACTCTACTGTACTGAACTCTACTGTACTGAACTCTACTGTACTGAACTGAACTCTACTGTACTGAACTCTACTGTACTGAACTGTACTGAACTGAACTTTACTGTACTGAACTCTACTGAACTGAACTCTACTGTACTGAACTCTACTGTACTGAACTCTACTGAACTGAACTCTACTGTACTGAACTGTACTGAACTGTACTGAACTGAACTCTACTGTACTGAACTGAACTCTACTGTACTGAACTCTACTGTACTGAACTCTACTGAACTGAACTGTACTGAACTGAACTTTACTGTACTGAACTCTACTGAACTGAACTCTACTGTACTGAACTCTACTGAACTGAACTGAACTCTACTGTACTGAACTGAACTGAACTGTACTGTACTGAACTGAACTGAACTCTACTGTACTGAACTTTACTGTACTGAACTGAACTCTACTGTACTGAACTGTACTGAACTGAACTCTACTGTACTGAACTGTACTGAACTGAACTCTACTGTACTGAACTCTACTGTACTGAACTCTACTGAACTGAACTGTACTGAACTGAACTGAACTGAACTCTACTGAACTGAACTCTACTGTACTGAACTCTACTGTACTGAACTGTACTGAACTGAACTCTACTGTACTGAACTGTACTGAACTCTACTGTACTGAACTGAACTCTACTGTACTGAACTGAACTCTACTGAACTGAACTGAACTCTACTGTACTGAACTGTACTGAACTCTACTGTACTGAACTGAACTCTACTGTACTGAACTGTAACACCAACAACCTGCATGGAGACCCTTACATCAACTTCCTCCTGTCTGCTGTCGTCGAGGTTCCTGCTTACATCATAGCCCTGCTGCTGCTCAGGTTAAAGCTGCTCCTATTCAGTCTTATATATATCATATAAACATTGCATGAATGAATTAATCAATACATCACTAATTTAATCCTGCTTTATTGATATAACCTAAATGCTACACCATTGAACCACTGAACTGAACTGTACTGAACTCTACTGTACTGAACTGAACTCTACTGAACTGAACTGTACTGAACTCTACTGTACT